>JAZBGY010000475.1:3763-59041 GCA_037414755.1 Lydus trimaculatus | reverse complement strand
ATTGTGAATTTCCGGAAAATCGAATATCGATAAATTATTCTAATTGAATCGATTCACCCAAAGCATAGGCGTAGTTAGGGGGGTACTTGGGGGTGCTAAGCATCCCCAAAAAATTTATATATCAATATTTCGAACATTCGACTGCCGGCACAAAATTACAAATTCAGGTATATTATAGTTCTGCACTCTGTTAAAAAAAATTATAAATATCGGGAATCGTATTTCTTTTAGGCAAAATACCTAGACTACTATTGTAATTAAATAAATATACAATTTGTTTTCCTAATTTAGTTTTTTTTTGGGACTTCAGCACCCCCAGCGTTGAATGTCTAACTACGCTTATGACCCAAAGCTTGGCATAAATCGATTTAAATCGATAAATCGAATTCACTAAGCACAACTCTAGATTGTAGTAATCCTGATGTGTATAGTACATACATCTGGCAAGATCGCAGTACTATCCAACAATAGGGGACGAATATAGCAATAATTTCACTATATACACTTAACCCAGAAAAATTGATTGATGTGCGATTATTGTTTGTAATTTCTATAAAATAAAAAGAATGTGGTTTTTGTGTTGTTTGAATCAAAAACAAAAAAAGAAAAAACAGTTAACCGATTTATGATTATTTCCCAGTTTGTAATATAGAAGGACGTTATATGAACCGTTTGTTCTCTCTCTATATGAATTTCTACGAATAATAAAAAGTAACGAGAGCATGTGCTCTTGTACTCATCTCTTCCTGCATCAACATCATAAACTACCATATACTGTTGTCCATATCTAAAATGGATTCATTTATGGATGTTTATAACGGCAAAAATGCACAATTTTCAATCAAGTTCCAATACAACAAACAAAATTATTGTTACAAACATACAGGTAGCAACAATGTATAAATGCGGGGGGGTGGGTGGTGGGTTAATACACTCACCACCTCCCACATGACTACAGTTAAACATAAATCTTAATAAAGCACCGAATATAGCGTCAGATGTATAGTGATAAATTCCCATTCTCTGAGAGAATACGTCCTCATTTATCCTAACCGGACATGTCCGTTTACGGTGCCAACCATAAAGCACTTCCATGTTTCCGGATATCATCGTTTCCATTTCTATAAAGTCCTATTTGTTGTACTGACATACACTTATATTATCTCTATCTTTAAAACTAAAATACTTTTCATGTGATAATGTCATGCTCGACGTATGCCAATTCTACCGTCTTGTATATAATTTAATTTTTATTTTTTTTTAGTTTTGGCGACAATAGCCGGAAATCGTTGAAAGACAAAACATTGTCGATATTACAATATACGTAACATGTATTGTGTGTAATTGAACGCGTTTTATAGATCTTCTTCATCCGTGAGAAACGTTAACCGACACGACAAGAAGCCTTAGAAAATTGCCAACAATGTGGAAACAAACGTCCACGCTTATAGATTTGAAATTATTTTTATGTTTGAATATTGTTGAATTTCAAGTGGGTGTTGGAGATTTTTTGTATATTAAATTGTCATCGACACATTCGACACTTAGTAAATATTATTGAAATCGGAATAATTTCGACATCACAACGATAATAGTTTACATGATGTCGAAAATGAATAACTCTAAGTAGTTCTTGTGTATTTATTCAAAAATCCGATTATATCTTATGAACTCAACAAATAGACTGTTATAGAATTCATAACACAAACAAGGTAACTTGTTTAAAATGTTGGAATGTTTGATAAACATACAAAAACATATGGATTTCTGGATTTCATCTAACTAAATGCCAAGAAATTCATGTTTCTTTATTTTGTATGTATGTATGTACGTACGTATGTATGTAGATATGTATAATTTATATCAACGTTTTAACAGTTTAAATTCACTTTGAAGATTCAGTACACTTTAACGTATTATACTTTATCTAGGCGTCGCGACGTATTTAATGCGGCTTTTTGCAAATGGGATTTGTGCGTAGTGGATCGAGAATCGTATATATACGACCATTAGCAACTACAAATGGCAAAGCTTTCAGTACATGATTCACACATTGCCCAAAGATGGACACGATTATCCGTATAACAACACTCCGGCAATAACAACAGACAATTCAATTATATCGAACAATAATAAAGGAAATTTTGATACAAAAGTATTTTTATTTGTACCTATTTCAAATTTGGGTCCGGTCCTGGAAATTTGCTCGAGTAACTGTGTAAATTGCCCCCCATCACCGGGTACATAGAAAGACAGTAAGACCGTTTCAGATATGGTTATTTTATTTCTCGACACTCCCTATCTCTCGGCCATAATTTGTGACGCTCCGCGAATTTATGGTCTTTATTTTGTGAGCCAATTAATTAATTCCCGTTCGCCATGTTAGAGTTCTGTAGCAGCAGGAGCGCGGCCCATTATCCAAGATTGCGATGGCTTATAGCACGACACCGCCCATAAATCTCATTCGGGATTCTAATATTCACCGTAAGAAATATAAAGGAGTAGTATAAAGGAGGTGGAAACGAACGAATCAACTTATGAGAGTAAATAGAATAGTATGATAGTGAGGCAAAGGGGTGGCGACGTTGCTGTTGTTCTTGTTGTTGTTGTTCAAATGAAACATAGTGGAGAGATCGGGGAATGACGATGGACACGTTTCTGGATGCTGGACGGTTGGCAGGCGATAGCACAAACTACAACATAGAGGTATCATCGGCCCATCTCACGACATACCTGGAGGCTAGACGCCAATTACCAACCAACTTTACTGTTTTTTCTTATTGTATTTTCATATAAACGTGAATAATAAGTTAGAGATAATATAAAGTTTAACTTACATATAAATCTTGAATATTCTTCAAGATTTACACAAAAGTACTTGGACATGATTTAGGGTTATACGCCAACAGAGCACTTATAAATTAGTCTCAGTTCTGTAGTCATTCCAATTCTAGACAGTAGCTTTCAGTTACTAGAAACTTTCCATTTATATTTCGTTTTCTAAAAACGTGAAAAGATTTATTGGTTTTTACTAATCAACTTGAAGAAATGTCTCTGACATTTCTGGATATTGAAGAATGATTGTTTGTACATATGTACGTGCTGACAAGACCCTGATTAATTGAAATACAAATAATCTCCCCCTGTTAGAAATCTAAAAGTCAATTTGATGAAAAGAGAAAAATTAGAAATTCCTAATGAAAGCAGAAAAAAAAAATCAACTGGTTCTAATTAAAAAAATACTTATTGTACAAGCTAAAGGGGCTATGATTAGCATACGACTGACCGTTCTATGCAGATCGAGCACTTCAATAGCCGTTTAATTTTCCGGAAGAATCCCACAAGCTTTTTTTACGCCCAAAATCGTGCCCTCGACGTCTATCAAAATTATACACTATGCCGCTGTTCATATTGTACTGTGTTGTTGATGTTGCTGTTGTTGTTGTAGTATATATTAACGAGAGGGTGAAGGGGCGCAACTTTAATATGAAGATTGCCGGAAATTGACTGGGGCTTGGATGTTGCCGAGATGAAGTCATTTGCAAATGAACATCGCTTCTGTCGTCTTTGATAATGATTATACTACGAAGGGCATATTCAAATGTAAAAGGATAATTTTACGAATTATTCCAACAAATGTTGTGCTTCACAAAATACATAATTGATAAGTTAGCTTTTCATATTAATCAACTGATGAATTAGTTTCTAAGACAGGGGTTGTATTCGTTCAACTTAATTATTTAATAAGAACGTCTCAATTTATTCGACGCCACTAAATATTGCTTTAGCCATAATATTACCTCAATTATGTTTAAGCCGACGCCACTATTTATGCTAATTACAGTAATATTTCTCATGGAACGAAATGCGTATTTACAAATGATTGTTTTGGTGGTGAATATGAGATTTTTTTTACTTCAAAATAATCTTTTTCATTGTGGAGATTCAAAGATGTATGAGCTGTTTTTTTTTGTGTTTTTCCGTATACAACTTGGTGTCAAAGTTTCGCCTGTCTGTGTCTCCAACATTAATTTCGGCTCTTTGAAGTATCAGATTTTCAAGTATGATAAAATGTTCTGTTGTCAACAAGTCAAAGCAGATTATTCAAATCATGCTGTAAATCAGTGTTGTCATAATTAAGTATAAAATAGCCTAGAGATAGTCTCTTAATGCTCTCATAACGCATTAAGAAAAAAACAAGTTTTAAAACATCATCCAGTGTTGTGATCTGTTGACTTTTATATCATAGGTTGAGTTACGCGTACCGTCTTCCATTCCTGAATTATCATTATAATTACATTTAATGTGTTCGTATCAAGTTTCTGTTGGCATATTTACAACATTGCCAACTTGTATATAGAAAACGAAACCCTTGGAAATGTTTCTTGTTTGTTAGAAGAACCTATATCAATACTTTACCACCGTAATCATCAAGCGTCCCTTGTTCTTCTTGTTATTACCATCAACCATTATGGTGGTTAATGGTGATTGCCGATGTGCGATGAATCAAGCTTGGATTGTTGCCAAACGAATAACATACGACGAAATAGTCATTATTCTTATAACGACATCGATTTTTCATAATTTTTATTAATTGGAAACGATGTTCTATAATAATAGCGACAATAATGGACACTTGTTCTAAGGGACAGTGAATGCCATTACGGCATGTAGTGTGCAACCCTTTCACGGTAGCCAATTGTCATTAGCGTACCGGACGGGGTTGTATTCAAGTTCATATACCCTCAATGCGTATAGATGATTTGAGACCGATTCATGCTTCAATCATACAAATCGAAACTAGATTACGTTTATCTTCGAAAAAACATTTTTTTTGCGAGAATTATTTTAGTATAATTAATGCTTTTACTACATTGTTCCTATTGCAATTAATCAATTCGCTTCATAGTGATGTCAACTAATGCTTTTCTTCCCACAATCAAGCTCTACCGTTATTCATTCTACCATTATTTCCTCAACTCCATTCCAACACATACATATACAATTGTTAATTGTTGTATCATAAATATATAACTACAATGGGGAGCAATTGTTTTACATTAACGCGGCGAACGATACGCACAGTGATTACAACAATAGTTTGAAAAGAAAACACTTTATGACTACCATAAAAGAGACGATTAGGAAATGAGAATTAATGCAAATCGAATGTAAAACATGTTTAAACCATTTAGTACAAATTCTAAGAATGTTATGTTAATTTTTTAAAAATAAAAAAAACAATAACAATTATTAAGGTATTTAGAATTAACTGTTAGATTTTTAAATATTAAATCGATTCAACTGGAAGAGATTCTCTGTTCTAGATTCTGGATGTTTGTGTGCGGATTTTTCGTCGTCGTTGTCGTCGTCGTCGACGTGCCCCCAGGGATGTCCTCGTTGTTTGAGTCAACTTTTCCCCTTTTGCACGAAACGAAATCGCCGGAAGTTCAAGGGGAGTTTTTACGCGAACCCGGCATTTTTTAGCCGTAATAAAACTATTACATTAGTTTTTTTGCTCAATATACGAGTGTCCTCTGTGTTGTTTTTTTTTTTATATTTGAGTATGCGAGAGGGTAGGTTGTAGGGTCATCGCGTCCCTTGACAGAGTGACCGTGATACATCAAGTAATATCAGTTGTCTGTGCCAAAAGACCCTAGAGCCCAAGGCGGCCATACATTTCAATCTGGACTGTCACCAACTGGCGGAACACTTCTTTACTTCAGCTTGCTTTATTTTATTTTATTATTATTTTTTTTTCGAAAATTTTTTCACTTCAACAAGAGAGAAATTAAAACAACCAGATGGTTTCGAGTTGATTAATGATTGTGTGTGTGTAAGCCATATCTGTGGCTCATATGGTGGACGGTGCAACCGCCGATTAATCATGGTAAAAGAGACGGCTTGCACGCGGCCCTATCATCAATAAAACGGACACTCGCGGCACAGGTACAACACCCGTAAAGGTGTCGGAAGATCTTTCAATTTTCAAGTCTGTAAATCAAACATGACCACACAACATAATTTCATTATAATCTTAAATTACTTGAAATTATTCGTATATAGTAAAGTTTGCATCATCGATATAATAGTAAAAGTAGCCCGAAATTACTCACCCTCGCCCTTCAAGGGTCACATCTTTATAGAAGCGTGCTACAGCATGATGTATTACCACTTTTTTCTATTATGACTTTACGTCGCATCTAGAACCAATACGTTGAGCAAAACTTGTAATAGCCGTTTCGATAATATCTCATGATAGATCGTTTTTGATTCACGAAGGTGATTTTTATTGCAGCGCTTTATATAGAAAGTTGAAAGGTTATAGGTTTCTGTTGTTCCCGGTCAATAGTCGAGCTTTCATATCAGTATCCCATTTCTACATCGTTTTATTGCATTTAATAGAACAACTTTTTTTTTGTCTATCATTTCATCAATTTTAGATGAATTAAATTGATTAAAATATTTAATCAGATCGATCGATGGACAACGACAACAACAAGGACAAGAACAAGAAGAGATGGAGACTTAGATGGGTGGCTTGCGGTTGAACACCAACAATTCCGGATCCACAGTGCGGCAAATTGGAGTCGTATTTAATGTTGTTATTCGGATTACTGTACGCTGTTATCTGTATCAGCCGCAGGCACTCGCACTTAATCTCTTCAGGAGAGGAGGAGAGTTGAGATGTTGGCCGGATTTCCTACTGCGTACCGGCATATTGCTATTGTTTATCGGTAGTGCCCTCGCACACTGCCAGAGCACATATTGCGAATAGTTAAGCTCTTGGATTATTTTGATAACAAACCGGATTTGTTGTATTGTGCTCCTACTTCCAATTCACGAAAAAAAAATTAACTGTTGTCTACAACATATAAACGCTGTTTCCCAAAATTAAAGATTGTTCCGACAACTTGTCGAACTGGTGATAACAGTTGCAGAATAATTACACAAAAAAATTGTTATTACACAAAGCTTTCTTGTGATGGATAAAATTTTTGTTTTCGTTATCGATATTGATATCGATATCCAAGCGACCGAAATAAATGATAACGTCTTAGTCTGCAAGATTTGAAATCCAGGACCGTCGCCGGATCAATCTATATAATAACTTTATGATTCCTGTTTGGTTCTTGACAAATGGTTTGTATGTTTCGTCTTTGCCTTTTTCCATCCCTCAATATAACGTATATATATCTATCTATATAAGGTATATATGTGGGTTATTGAATCAGCATTTACGACTCCATCCGGCGAAACGGTCATATCATAACTCAGACCAGACGGGGATTACCTCTTAGGTGATTAGGGCCATTCGTTTCAAATATCGCCCAATAACCGGCCACCTGCATTTCTGACGAAGAAAAACTATACATATCGATATCTATATACCTATATATATATATATAGGAGGATAAAAATGTTATGAGTTCTGCCCACGCGTTCAACATTTCGCCCCCTGTTCAATATTCAAATTGGAATTTATCGCGGGTTATTTCCATAACAGTCGTCGTTTTTCGACACCCCGTGTTTTAGAGGTAACGTTCAGAATACAAAATTATGGTTATAAGAACGATGACACTGTTTAACAGTGTGTGAGCCGTTATTTCAAGCTACTGCTTGTTGGTTATGTGTGGGACTGGACTTTAATAGGACAATTAATAATCTGAACATACCTGGTGTTTACCAGTAATTCAACTTTTGTCTGCGGGTAGCTAGACGCCACTTATTAAAAACAATAAAGGGCTAGGTTTTCATAATTTGTACCTGAATAGAATTCAATTATATCCGAAATGAATAAGTCGCTCTTCTTTGTTATTGTTTTCTTTTTTTTTTCTTTCTTGATTTAAATTTTCATCCAACCATCTGTAACAATAAATGAATTTTTCAATCAATTTAAGGGTCGTAAGCAATCTGTTAATCTATATAGCTTTATAAAATATAAATCTGTGTGTATATGGAATGTGGCGTATTTCACAGCAGGATTTCATCATCACGACTGGAAATTGTTTGAGGGGAAAGTCCTATTACTCTATATATGCTATACTACCACTGTTGAACAGACAGACACTGTAGGTGTTCCGTTAACACCACTTTAAGCCGATTATCAAATTTTATTTAGTCCATCTCGTTATTATGGCGATCAATCATTCAATTTGTCTCCGGAAAGCTTGTTATTAATTTCACGCCCGGAACGAATTTCCTATTAAATATTCAATTTCTGTATACAAAAAGATTGACTGACAGATGAGTCAAGTTTGTATTTTATTCTCGTGGTAATTTCTTGTATAATTTTGAAAAGAAAAGAGTAAAGAATGCTGAGAGCTATGATGTTGCTATTATTGGTGTATGTTTATGTTGGTTTTTTTTTCTGTCTTATTTTCTGTTCTTTTTTTTGAAATATTCTGTATGGTAGCCTCAAGTTGGCTATTAAAATAAAATACAAACTATACATTCACAACGAAATCTTGTTGGTATTTAATTATTGTTGGTGTGTTGTGTACGTGAAGAGCCGCACAGGAGGACAGTTTTAACATAAATACGGAATGTAATTGGCGACATATCCATTTTTAGTCATATTCAGTCCCCGAACGGACAGACTACCAACGACAATAATCTATTATAATTGTTAAAGTTGTCATCCATGAACTAAGATAACAATATGCCGCACATGTCTTTCATGCCATACATGTATATACTGTTTATAACAGAATATGGTGGAATATGGCAGGTACTGGGTTTTTATATTAGGACCGTGTTCGGAAATAATAACAGCAACACCATAGAACAACAACTGTCGTGTGCGATTCTTGTTCAACAATCTCGAAGATATTTTCTTCTTTTTTATATATTATTATACTTATTGTTGGTATATTTATTTTCAACGGAATTGGGTAAAATAACGTTTCTATATAAATCTCGAATTCTATTCAATATCGATATGAAAAGACTGAAAAGCCCATAAAACCTCAAACATAACATATTGGTAGTCAAGTTTCCCCTCAATATGATATTTTACCAATCCCTACACCTGTAGAATCTTATATCCATCTACACACAACAAACACATATAAAGTCAACTTCACGCCCCCACTGTATATTTTTCCTTGTTTAATGTATTTGTTATGTTATATTAGTTTTTCTCGTTTTTTTTGTGTTGTTGTTTTGCCCGAAAATCGTTTACGACGTGAATTTGATATTATTCTATCTATCTAGAAACATTGAGGTGATAGAGAGAAACTGCCAAGGATGATTGAGAGCTCTGACGGGCTATAACATCATATTATAGGGAAACTCACGGGGTGAGATGATAAGTGCGCTGTCAGCCCATCATGTCTAGGGAATTCCCTTCATATGTTACTTATGGGGAAACGATACGACAGGATTGTCTAACGGCGATTATAGATTTTTTTCCCAATATCACTCAACGACTTTACTGACCCAAATCACACTAGTTGCTTAATTTGAAGAAAAAAATACATATTTTGAAATCTTGTTGGAATTAATTCATACAATTGTATTTGTTCACCCTACCGGATAGTAAATTAATATTTCCTGACAGGTTTTGATTAATGATTACATAAGTAAATGTATGTGTGGATAATAAATGTAAGAATGCGTTAAACTTGTCGACAATTAGCTCATATAATGCAAATGTGTACGATAAAGCTGCACAGTTCTCCACATATAAACGTTTAAAAATTCAATTAACATATGTGTTCATTATAATAACAATTTTATGTTAATTCCTTTACGAATTGTTATTTCATTAAATTTATTATTAGAATTTCATAAATAAATGCAAAATTAGTGGTTATTAATGGGAGTGTGTTGTGCGTGAAATGACACCATCACTCGTCGCGATGCTCTATTAACAGATTAAGCTTTAAAGCACAATCCGATCTCCATATTGTTAAAATTTACGTCCATATAGATGCAGACAAGTGGTCTAGACAAAAAGCACGTTTAAATGAATATGGGGGTGGATTATGCCACCTATTTTCCCTATGCGTCTCTCTCTCATCTAACATATTATAGGGAGAGAAAAGCTAAGCACTCAATAAAATAATTAATAGATAGAGCACCTCAGGGGACCCGGTTATATTCAAATTTTCAATAGGCTTCGCTACGGATTATCTAGTTTGAAAGGATTAGTTTAATGTGCACGCGTCGAAGACGAAATTAATTCCCTTATGACATAATTAAAGTGAAACTTGGCTAGAATCTAGTGGATGTTCTTTCATATAAAATTTCGGAAAATTGTTACAATTTAACACAATTATTTGAGAATAGAATAGAAATGTTTGAGACTAGAATAATAAGGATTTTCTACCTTGTTAGTCAATAATAATAAACTGAAACGTTTAAATTTTACAACCATAAAAGATAAGGTATGCTGGAAATTTTGTAATATCTTTTGGAATAGTAAAACGTGAGAAAAACATGATGTTTTTAATATGTTAATAATGAAGCTATGTTAATTAAATTGTTTGCATATAAATCAATTAATTTTATTTTAATGTTGGTTGAAGATTATCTATTTATCCACCAGCTGTTTGAATTGGTTACAGGCGAATTTACAATTTATATAATTTTCCACCATTCTTCGTCTTCCTCATAGTTAAATTTTTTTCCCAACATTTATTGTTGTGGTTATTTTGCGGAAAAAGCTGCCGGCGAGGCGTCTCAGGTATTCGTCAACAAAAACAACACGAATAGTGTTGGAGAACAATCTTGCCCATCATCTCTATACAGTTGGATAGTTCTTTTGGTATTATAAATGCGGCACTCTTTCACCATCGCCTCCAATAGTAATCGCATCAATAAAAATACAGCACAATTCTTGATGTCTCTGATTGACATGATACACGACTGTTAACAAATTCTTTGTATGTGTACGATCTAGTTCTATTAAAGTCGTTTGTTGGGAGGGTTGTAGAGGTGACTTTGGGCATAACAAGCCGCCAAGTTCTATTGCGATGCGCGGCATGCACTCACTTCAGCCACAAACAACAGGTGTTTTTAGATTCACCGCGCTCGTTATCCGTTTTTACTGTACTGGTTATTTATTATTATTTCATATGTGACGATTTTTTCGCACCGATCCATCATACTCTACTGTGGCGGTGTGGAATTCCTATCGGTTGAACATCACAAAACATAAGGTGACAACTGTACATGTTCAACAAAGGAGGGTTAACGGCTTGTATTGTTGGCGATGATGGTGATGATGATGATGATGATAGACCTTGAGCAAAGACCTACAGCGGTGATTTCGATATTATCAGGCCTTTGGCACCTCGGATACCGTATACTTTTACGAATGGTTACTCATATTAATAACTTAAACAGTGACGATATCACATAATGCAACGGCTGCTCTCACAGTTGTTCATTCATATTTATCAAGCGACCTCAACCCACTCCTTCTAGTAAGCAAACGGTTGACACTGACGACCTAGAATATTATCGAAGGACAAGTCAACTATATGATGATTTTACCTAGAACTACAACCTAGACAAACAAATACCAAGTTCAACTATTCAGAAACTTGTGATCTTGTTATTGTGAATTAGACATTGGTCTAATTTGAGGTATCTAGGGATTCGTTACATTACGTTATTTGAGAAACATGTGTGAGATACATTAAGAGTTGGGGTATGAGGTAGACTTACTTTTCCTGAATCACGTCCAGCAATCCCCCTTCGATGAAACCACTCATTTCTGTACCACCCTACTTAATCTTATTTCCTTTAAATCTTTGTAATCCTGTTCATCTCGTAAAAATCTATACAATGTTTTATTTTTTTATTATTATTATTATTCTGTTTTATTCCCAATCTAATCGTTGACCACTTAAAACCGATATCGACCAGTGATGACTGATATGTTACATCAAAGATTCATTTCGTTTACCCTCCTTGATCATAAAAGCCATCGACATTCCGTTCTCCAACTCCCAGACATCATCTACACAACCACCATAACTTACATTTCCCCGATAACGTTCCTAATTTAGCATTACACACCACACACACATACACTACAGTGGCCTGGATATAAGTCCATAGTATCTATATTATAGAGGTAGATCGTTTCTTCACAGCCCTACGGCTATTTGTCTGTGGAATGAAAAATCCATTTCTGGCCGACTTATTGATATCGCCCTAGAGATTTGAAGAGATCCAAACACCGTCTCTATAAGACAGCTATCCAACTTATGACGACACTTTAAAATACATCCGTCAAAGTTTTTGGTGACGGTGTTAGAAAAGAAAACGATTTTATTCCATTTTTTCGGCTTGTCGTGGTTAGAAGGGAGATACAAAATACAAAGTAAAAGCCAACACCCGGATATTTTCAAGATTCAGGGATGTACTCCGGGGACAATGCTGATTTGGGCAGCGAAACGTTGAGTGCGACGACACTCCTATGGGAATTTGTACCCATATAAGGACAAGATATTGAACGATTCAAATTGGACAAGGTATATTCTAAATAGTAATTTTTCTACTTTGATACATCACCCAGTTTCCCTCCAATTTTATTTATCTTTCTGGTATGCATCTAATTATTTATAACAGCCGTTTATCTTAGATGCTAATTAATCAAGACTTGCCTAGTACAAATTATAAAATTGTTGTAATTAAATGTAATTTATATGTTTTGCGTTTCGCTCTCGGTTATGCACCATGCTCGGTGGTACAACTTTAATTAGTTTGAGTTGCGGATAGGGAACTCTATGCCACTACCTTTCTGCAGGAATCTAAGGGTGTTCAAACAACCGACTTACTCACACCCTAATATTAGTTATGAAACGTGCTATAATAAGTAATGATGCAGTTTGGAGCGGTTTTACCAACAATTCATCATTTCTCATTGACTGAATTAGTTACAAAGCTTATGGTTGATGACAGTAAACATTTGTTAAGTAGTTCGAATAGCTTAAATCTGATTTCTTCATACAGCATTTAGAATTAATGCATTTATAGCAAACTTTCTCTTAGAAATTACAGCAATTAAATCAATTAATTGAGTGATGATGTCTAGCGATTATTACCTAATTAATTCTGACAACGTTACATAACTGGTAGTTTTTAAATATAATGCTTTACAAGTTTCCCGAAACGATTAGGAACCAAATCGGGCGTGTTCTTCAATTCATCCAGATGCTTCTATCCATAATTAAATCCACCAAGTAGTAATAATAATAATGATAGTGATAATAAAAATAGTTTATAATGTTAAAGATCAAAGATTTCCCAATTCACGACAAGTACGGATGTCTTAAACAGTTTGAAACATATGTATGTATGTAGAGCTAAATAGCCAAGTTTCATTGATATATCATCCATCTGTATCCTATTCTATCCCTGTTCACTCCTCTACTCGTTTCATTTATTTATGAATACTATGAACGTTGAAGTTGGAAAGATATCAGGCCGAAAGAGAAGAAGCATTACGGCAGAAGATTCGCGAAATGGAATATTTAAGTGGTGGTTTCGGTGTGTGTATGTATGGATTTTAAAATTTCAAAGACCTTACGACCGTTGCCTTCTAATATTTCTCAGAGGGGAATCAAAAAAAAAAAAAAACAATCAAATTTTCAATATGCGCGACCACTTGAAAGACGGCAAATTTACTTATCAGTTGAATTTCAAGTGAAATTAATTATCATGTAACAGAATTTTAAATGACACTCTTTGACTACTTTTGATTTGTTAGCTTTTAGATAATAAATATACGGTTTTATCGTTGTTGAAATGATGGATAGGGCGGGTGTTTGGTCAGCCAGGGGGATAATTGTATATCTTTCTTGATATCTATTTGCATCTGGTCGCTGTCAAAACAAACAATTACTTGCGGGCTTGTTGTTTATTAAAACGAATTATTAACTACATGTCAACAATTAAAGATAGTGCTAGCACATTAAGCTTAAACATATTCAACAGCTGGTGAAATTATCGTTTTGAGAAATGTGAACCGTGCCTATAGTCTCTGTAAAACTAGATAATAATCAAAGTTATGGTCTGCAGTGGCAGTGTGACGCACAAAATATATATACTCCCACACAAACACACACACACCCCGCGGGGTCCTTCCGGCCGCCATCTTTAACTTTTACTATTAACTCATGCAAGCTTACTAATTACAGATATGTAAAGTTACATATAGGTACCTAGTATCGTATTGGTGATAGTAGTAGTAGTAGTAGTAGTAGTGGTTTTGTTGGTTCGGTCCGGTGCACTTACCTTGTAAGACACCGTTCCAACATTAAGCATAATTTAAATTGAGTGCGTTTCCGCGTGCATATTACAATGATTTGCATACAATATGGACGCGTAGGCGGAAGGTGCTGGCCTGGTGGTCACGCTGCCACAATGATAGGCGGCGGCCGGTCGTCTAACCCTGTAGGCAATTCCAGTTGCACCCACACCACCGCAATCACCTGCCACCATTACACCTTACGTTCTACATTTGTTATTTCTGTATTTAAATCAATAAAAATTACTGAACGAAATTACGTTATGATTCGTGTTTTACACATTATTACCATTGTAATGGTGTAATCGTGTTCAGTTATAGTGGAATCATAGTCGTACGACTTCCTTTACCACATAATCGCCAACAGTAAATGTGAATATCATGTCAATTCTATGCCGTGGTCGCATTCAACGGTTATCCTATACCTTCTTAATTACACTTGTGTCAAACCTTCAATTTAGATTATTATTAATAAATTTAAATCGATTTAAATAATAAATAAAATTATTTATTACAATCGATTATTGTTGTGTTGAAGATAAACATACAATTTCAATTTCGTTGACGTGTCTATTAATTCCGTTTTCCCTCCATCAAAGGGACAAGTGTAAAAAACAAACAGGGGGTCATGCTTGAGGGTAAATACAGCACGAAATTATTTCCTATACATATAAAAGGTGTAACCAATCTGAATATTAAAACGACGTCACCCTCCCTAAGGGCACTGTTGCTTTTGTCATATGCAGCTTCCCATAAATGTAACACTTTATTCATTCTACATATATGTATATGTACTTGTCTAGTGGATTATTACGGGGGAGGGCCAGCTGCCATCTACAAAAATTTTATACGCTACTAAACAATTCACCATTTCCATATAACTATAATCCTGATTTACATTATATGACGTCATCTTAAAACACTACTTATTATCAATTATTCAATTTAAGATATTTAGAATGAGACAGAAATATTTAAGGATGAGAATATTAAAGAGAAAATGGATAGAGTCGTTTCTGGTGCTAATGGGTGTGCGTCTTGGTCGGCCATCATTCATCCAGAACAGTTCCTAACACATTAAGGTTATGTTCAGCACCTGACGTCTTACATCCTTCGGGCTTTATGTTGGCACGTGAGAGATAACCCTCTCCATATTTTTGTTCCAGTCTCTTGAGTAATATTCACATGACAGTAGAATAACATCCCAGATTCCAGTTGTTCTCTATTGAACAACTGACAGTATGATACTTTCTCGATGTGACAGCATTTGGAAAGCTATAGATAAAAGTGGGAATAGCACATAAATAAAATGCTACTGTATTATCTATTTGTTTCAGAATACAGAAAAAAATTCACCTTATTCATTCCAAAAATTCAATAAAAGTTGAACAAAAACTTTTAATTAATCGACTATTGAGATTAACGTGGAAAAAAAATCTTTAAAACTTAATTAGGCTAGCTTTTCTCGGATCTGTATTGCGTGAATGAACGACTATATATGTTAGGGGTGGTGTGGTGAATCCAATGGAACGTTTTCCTCTTGATAAAAGATCAGGCCGAATATCCATGAGAGTATCTTTTTGATCGTACAACATTCACGATGTAACAAATCGGGAGTCATACATCGGCAATTTCTTTAAGGTTCCCATGGGATATCCGGGGTCCGAGTGAGCCGGACATCAGCGTATTCTCTTTATGTCTCTAGGAAATTATACCTTATGCTCTTACAGTTTTACCTCCCTTGTCCCGATCAACTCGCCCCCTAAAATACTTTTAGTTTGTGTTAGTTCCGACACGTAACTTGTACTATATTGGTCTGATTTCATGTCGTCTAGATGTTATTTTATTATAGAAGTTGAAATGGAATAGAGTTGGTTTGTGACGATTTTCACATAATAGACGGAATGTTTTGTTTATTGTATTTATAGTTGGGGAAAAGATCAAATATCAAAAAAACAATGAAGTAATTGTGAATCATAAATCTTGAAGGGTTGTTTGAATTTGTAATCTTAACAATTATGATGGAGGAGTAAAAGAAGAAATTACCCTAGCATAGAGAGATTCTGTCAGATAACAAAAATAGCCAACAGCATATTTCTTAATGGGCGTTTTTGAAGAACTTGGCGATGTTTAAAATTCAAATGAAATCAGATCCTTAATTAACCTCTCGCTTGTTGTTTTAATTTTTGATGTTGCCATTACAGAAAAGTAGATTAATTAAAACTTTGTAAAAAGTATGTAATATAACGCCTAATTACAGCCAGATTACTAATTATGCTCATGGTCCTGTGAATTTTCTTGAATTAATTAATGTTTATATATTTTATTAAAGATTGTATTACATCAACGTATAGTTCAAGTAAAAGTGTATGAAAGACACGTCCGTATGTGAAATGCAATAATACGAAAACTCCATCAGCCATAAAAGAAGGTCTAATTGTAGCCATCTAGTTGTGATTGGAACATTCAGAATTGGGACCCACCCTGACTAAGACATCTTCTATAACCAGGACGAGATCAGATCAGAAACTAAGCTCGTAATGCGCCTCATAGGCTCAAGGGAATCTGATAATTGTTGACTTATAGACCTGTCGGTCAGTCTGTCTAGTTTCTGGTCATCTACAATTAAACTTTGATCTAATAAAGATGTTGCTCATTAATGGCATAGGGTATATAGATGAATCAATGATTTCTATCCCTTTTATTAGATTTCATCACTAATTGATTAGTATAATTATAATTGGCATTAATGGATCTACGAAAAATTCTCCGTGGGAGCTGATCTTCGACCTTCTAGATGTGTCACATGGTGTACTTTACGAGGTACATACCATCCAGCGCCAAGTGATTTTTTCGCGACGTTACTAGGCACATACATGTAGTCCGACATACGATTACATCGTTTTTTTTTGTGTTTTTTTATTTAGGTAGATTCAGAACATTGGCTCTATGGACTTCTCGACTATTTATCGTTGAATTGTCGTACTTTTTCAACAACAAACACACCAACATCGACAATTAAGACTATGATCAGACAAGCGTCTACTCGATCTGGACTTTAATTTTATTCTAAGCAAAGTATTGTTGAAATATTGTTTCGACAAAAATAAAATAAAAAAAAACTACAAATATATACGACTGATTCTGATTTATTTGGTTTGAAACTGTGCAAACGTTGGCCATAAAGTGGCTGGAAAGGAAACTTTTATAGGCGATATTTTTATACAAACTCAATGAAAATATTTCACAATACCTATCTACCATACCACCATTTCTGCCACTTCTATTTGATGGAATTTACATTTTCGTAAAGTCAATTTTATAGATTTGGAAGGCGGTTCTATGCTGTTATTGATGCAATATTTAATTCTCTTAATGTAACCGGAATCCATCTCTTTGATCTAAATTCATCAAGAAACAATAGATTATGAAATCTTGTTTAGTTTTTCTTTATTGTTATCATTGTGTAATACTAAAGTTAGTTAGTTAGTTGGTTTAGAAAATTGTTATATGTTTGCAATATAAGCGTGAACTTGTGAAATTGCAATATGTCAACATGTACTCGAGGGAAATATTACCAGACCGGGGTGATACGCATTTATTGACAGCAGTAGATTGTTTGGCGATCTACTGGCCGCTGGACACCCGCTATAATTCTACAGGGGACGTCACCGGCACCAAAAAGGAATATTTATTTCGTTTCGCATAGTTTTATTTTTATTGGATATTGGATCCGATCGGATGGAAATTGCGATTGCTTTTTTTTCGGGCATAGTGTCTGTATATTGTTGGTGTTATTGTGTATATCTATGTACATATATATGTGTGAATATTTGTATGGGTATATGTTTTGAACGCTTTAATATCATTCAATGTTTACTCCGGGGATTTCTGCCTATATCTATAGTAACATCCACACAAACATACATAAAATACCAATAAAACTATTTTTAATTTCATGTTAAAATAGTAGATTGTTGGCTATTTATGTATATGCAAATTGTATGCGATTTTAATCATTTATCGTTTTCATCTAAAAATCATTAGTAGATTAAAGATTGAGACGTAGACGTAAACAAATAACGTTAACGTTAAAGTCTGTGTGGATTTGCTTTTAGCGATTATGATATAGTGGGTGATTATCCGTGACGTGGGGCGGTACTCGTAAATGAAAGACGACACACTAAAACAGCAGACATGCTAGGTGGTGCGGTATATTTCTGAAAGTGTGTGTGCGCCAAAGATAGACAAATACAGTGTATTTATGTATACATACATACGTATGTATATACGGTGTATATGTATATATCTACTCCGATATCCTGAGATTGAGTCGGTTTCATTATCGGGAGAGCTCATCATATTTTAAAGGGGAATGTAATTTCATTTGCTCCATAAAATCTAAGCAGCTCTAAATCTAGTATACAGAGGGGTAGCATATGCGTCCCGATCTTAGGGAATATAGTTCACAGACTTCACCATTAAATATGAGCTTACTGAAATGTAAAACAGTCGGGGGTTTTGCATTTCCAAGCATAAACTGCCGACAAAACGGCTTGAGGATTCCGCTTTTATGTGGACTAAAGATATGTCTTTACCTCCGCGTGCACACATACACACACACACCTTGCTTACTAGTTAATATGCTGCACCCATACCCCTTCATCAACATTCTAGTAAAACTAGCAGGGCAAATACGCAGCACTGGATATAATCTTTGCAAACGACACTTTACGATGAATTTCATGTTTACTGCATATTTAATTAATAGACGTTGCGCTCCGGCGGCTCTACATTTTCATCAACGTAATCTCGCTGAATGGATATATTCCGGGACGTTTTCATATAAAATGCACTAATATAAATGTCGCCATTTTAACTTTATTGCTTATTGCGTTCATTTATTGCAACTTAAAAATATTTCCATTTTAATAGTTGGACGTTTACATAATTAAATACGTCCAATTTCAATAACAATTACCGGACTTGGTGGTAGATAACCGTGCGTCACCAATACAAACTCCAATCGAACACATCCCTTTCATATTAAACAAACTAGAAATATCCACAAACCTAACACTTCTAAGAAATAAGATAGAGATATTGCTCGGGAGGATTGAAAGAAATATAAGCTCAATACTCTCACATCTCAAGCTGTTGAAAAAACTATCGATCCTGTTGAATTTCTGTATTCTGTTAGTGGTAGTGATGGTGGTGGTGGTGGTGGTGGTGGCACTGCTCGAATCCTGTGCCCGTTCACTCGATCCGTCCAACCCGTCATAATCTGATTCTCCGGGGAGGCGGTAGTATAAATATTTTATGGATTTACGTTGTTCAGTGCATTATACTTATCGTGTTTGCTATTTGATCTGTTGTTGTACTGCTAGGCACTTTCATCAGTCCCCATTTCCCATAAACTTAATCACTTCCAGTTTGGACTGGGACACGACATTTATTCCAATTCGGACAAACACGTTTGTTTGTTTTGAGTGTGTTTTGTTTTTTTTTTCAAATAAACAGATTCACGAGATTCATTCAAGTTCCAAAATCGCCTCTAGGTTAAAACGTGAACGTAAACTTGACTCCACTTAAATTGGCAACTAACTATCGCAATTCGGTCATTAATTGTAACTACTGAGATTAATGAAGTTCGTGGACCAGATCACACTAAGTTTGACTAAGATTACACACAACTTACTTGCTAGCTCTAATCTAAATTTAATAGAATCGATTTGATCGGGGGGTATTTAGTGCAATTTTTACTTAATAACAACTAATTAGACATTACTAAAATCCTACTACCAACACCATCGTGTCTACCCTTCTGGAAAGTTGTCACGTGTTGTGTAGTTGTAATATCCAGACGAATAACGATCTTAGAGCAATAATGATAGCAGTGATTAAGCGGCAGGGTGTCTTAGATAAATGAGTGACAGGGCCGTAGCCCCAACGGTGTATTTATATAATGATAGAGCTGAGGAAATTCGAACTGGTCGACGGCGGACTATGGTTAGGGTCATAACCTGGTCCCTTCTACTTCACTAGAATTATCAGGGTGTTTTATGTACGTACACCAATTATATTTTTGTAGAAATTTCAACATTGTTCTTTATATTATAATATACGAAATTATACCGACCAATCTGATATAATAATTGCCTAAATTTTCATATAAATAGTTATTAAGCTATTAATCTGCTAAACAGATGATACAAAAATTGGTGTTTTACGACTGACATATGATAGACACCGACGCATTTACAATTTGGGATTTAAAAAACGGAAAAAAAAATTATTACGGGCTATTTATCTAATTATGATTTCTTTTAAAAATCTCGTCTCGAACTGGACGTCAAGAAGAACAAAAAAAAACATTATAATCACTGGTTTATTTATAATAATTTTTTAGATTAAAAATGATTTGGTTTTAGGGAATAAATCTCCAATCGCACTCTCTATATATTGATATAGCAAGGATTCAATCACCTGGAAATTGGCCTTTTGATTGTAGTAGATTTCCTTTTGGTATTCTGAAGGAGAGTCCAACGTTTCTATCCATTTCTAGTCGTTCACTTTAATCCACCAAGTAAGACGATCTAACAATGCGAAACTCAACTAAGCCCTCCAAACGCTGGTCTGTTGATCCTTTAGTAAAGGGCCTGACCCACTATTGTAGCACTGTAGATAACACCTTCTATATTGCCAACAGTAGCAGCACACGAATTGTTTTCAAAACAACTATTATATACGATGATAGTCAATCCGTATTAAGACAACTGAAATATACTTGGATAAAGACAAAGATAGATAGAATTGAAGTTCGATAAAGTGGCCCATTGAGAATGTGTCGTTCACCATCAGAACTTATCGGCCATAAAGCCATACATGTATACTTGTATAGTGTTGTAATTACAACACCCGGAAGATCGATCTTTTACATTTTGTTCGATTCATGTATATAAGTTTTTACTTTGATTTTGACAAATAGGAAATGGGATTGTAGATCTTGGATTTATTTATGAAAGAGGAAAAAAATCAGAGCAACAAGAAGGATACTTTTTCAGTTATCTTTCATTTCAGATTGAAAGTTTTTTCTTTTTTTTTGAAATCTAAACGAATCTTTACAGAACAACGCCTCCGGGACTCCGGTGTTGATTTCTAATTAACGAGACTTTTAATAGGAACGTAAAAGAACTCACATCGTTTCATTTTGTTGATCATCTTTTCTGATGCAAACTAATTAAGTAATTAACAGACGAGTCAATCTTTTTTTATTTCAATTTCCACCCTTGATTCTTGTGAAATATTTGAATTTTCAATCGATTCATTGTATTGGCAAATTAAAACTTAATATTAATTGGTGTAGACATACGTCAGTCGAAGAACTGTAATCAGTGTCAATCAAGATCCGATACTATGCTTTTCAAATTGTTGACGTTTATCGTATATAGGGAATAATACAACAAGAGGGTGGTATACTTCACCCTTGTATTCATATGTTGGATTTCAATCAGGAAATATTCATCAATAACTACCCCTTTATATTATAGAAATTCTTTTATTCGTGTTGTTTTGTTTTTTTGTTTATTTCGTAGAGAAATCGACGACAATTATTTGATTGCAGTTTAAGATAAATTATTGTCTGTTAGATACATAGAAAACTGAAAGTTTATAATTTATTGTAAAGATTATCCAAATAGATGGAAATTGTGTTCTATCATTAGAACAGATCTATAAAATTGTGAAATTAACCAAATAACTGTTCGTTAAATCATATGATAAATAGTGTTGATTTATTGGTAGATAATGGGAGACAGTAAAGGCTTTGTTCAATCAAACCTAGTTGAAAGACATTCTTGTATTTATAAATTTATAGCTTGTTAGCTATAAAATTTGGAGAGAGAGAAGAAAAACGACATTTAGAAAAATAATTGAACATATTTACTTTAGTTGGGTGTATGTTTTCATGTTTACATCATTAAACAAAAATCTTGACGAATTGTTTTTGTATTATTGTTATTATTAATGCTTTATGTCTGGAAATTTTTCAAATCCCCTCATTCAAACAAAATAAGATCCTCTACCATTTGTCTGTTTGTGTGTATGTGTGTATATCGTAATCTTTAAAGGTTTCCCGGTGCAATTATCCTGTGTGTTAATCCATGGGTTTCAAGGTGACAAAGTACCGGCTATTTTCGGTATTTTTGGTCGAATAAAGGGAACCGCCTGAATAGGATCATATTCAGTTTGCAAACTGAATTCACTGATCCTCTCTAAATCACCGTACAGGTGTGTGTTGTAGAAAATATTTTGGTTTCTAAACAAAATATTATCCTTATTAAGGTGTGTGATTTATTATCGGTTATAAAACAATATAGTATTTTTTTTTTTTAGAAAATTTATCGCTTTTAATTATAATTGTGCGTGTGTGGGGGACAATTAACTAGAGAAATTCTCTCGTTTTTCAACAATCATTAAGAAATTTACATAAATACCGAACTGGAATGGGCTCTTCTTCTTCTTCTTCTTCTTCTTCCATATCTTTCGTTGTCTTGTTGTTTACAAAATTCAAGATAATACGGGTGGAAAAGTTGAATAAATTCAAATTGGAAACAAAACAGAGATGTTGGAATAAAGTATAGCAGCGCATCCTTTATTATATAAAAGCAACTTTAAACGATATTAAACAAAACTTTTGGATCTTATCTTAATGTTATGCAGTTAATTAATACTCAAATTACCTAAAACATAGCTCTAATTATAGATGAATATATACTTGAAGAGAGAGGCCAAAAACGAAACAAAAAATTGTATAAAATGCCCCCGTGTTTTAATTACCATCATCGGTCTTTTAGAGTTGATAGCGGCGCGATTCATTCAAATATACTTGAAACTAAGGGGTGCTAGCGGTAGTTTCGAACATCTCTACTCTAATTCGAACACATTGATCAGATTTTTTTAATGACGTTACTTTAATTATAAATAAAATAAACAAATAAAATTTCTTATAAAACAAGTTTATGCACTTTAAAAAAAAATTATATAATTATAATTTATTATTGCTGACTGTTTGTTTGCAATATGGAAAAATAATGTTGTGTGATTTTATCATTTCATAGTTAAGCTATTTTTTATGTCATATACAATAATCATAATCATTTGTGAAAGTTTATTCTAAAAATAATTATCCTTGTAATTGAAAGGGCTAGAACGTTCCAGGATACTAAAAAGTAAAGAATTGAACAATCACTACATGAGAATCTTGTAGGAATAATTGGAATAGTTGGTGGTTAAATACCATTTTAGATTATAATCCTTTCGTCATATCAAAGCAGACAGCAGGATTTTGTATGAA
Source organism: Lydus trimaculatus (assembly GCA_037414755.1). Taxonomy (NCBI): domain Eukaryota; kingdom Metazoa; phylum Arthropoda; class Insecta; order Coleoptera; family Meloidae; genus Lydus; species Lydus trimaculatus. The sequence goes on along the minus strand of JAZBGY010000475.1, from coordinate 35,420 downwards.
TCCTGCTATCACAGACAGATATAATACGCATACAGACATGGAGAAGAAGAAGAAGAAGAAGAAGAAGAAGTACTCTCCTATCCGACGCATTCCAACTGGGATCGCTTTTAGCATATTCATCGAGAACAATGAGATGAAAACGGCGAGCAGCGTAAATTTCACAAAACTATTCGCGGCAGTCGCGTTATTATTCCCCAACATATACATATAGAAAATAAAAAGAATTCAAATTATATGTGAAAACGGTGGATGTACATACATGTATATATATATACATATAGTGACTGTTTTATGTATAAATGTAGTATAGGTATATACGAGTTTGTTTTGGTATATAATCGAGAGAAATAGATAGATTTTTTCATCACTGTCCTTGTTGGTATTTCATGTTTATATTCAGCGTGTCGCATATAAATATCGGTCTTTTTTTCATGAAACGAGCCCGTTTTCACTGTACCAGAGATATGCAAGTATGTTTGTTTATTGCCACAATTAGAGGATTGTGGATGTGCCGGCTATTACCTAGAGAGCACCATAATATTTATAATAATACATGAGAGATAAAACAAAATTTTTATTATTATTTTGTTATTAAAATTAAATCCTGAATACAGACATTACGTTGAATTTTTGATTTATTGAAGGACATTCTGCGTATCAATAGATACCGTTTTAGAAATTCAACAAACGTACTGTCCTAGATCACGAATAGTTCGTTGTGCACTTGACAATATTGTAAACATGAATTGTGTTCGATGGGACAATGCCCGGCACATGTATGTACAACTATGTATAGGTGTCAAGTTGGGAGCCGTCACCACGATACGTTGCCAAGACTATTGCCCTGTTCCACAATTTTACCAAAATTAACCATAATATCAAGATTGTATTGTTTATATTCAAATAAGGAAATTGATCCCAGTTCTAGATCAATCGTTTTTCTAAAACATGAATTTCTTTCGATTAAAAATAAGAAAAATTGTGAATAATTTTCTAAATAAGGTGGATGAAATCCAAAGCAGGTAATAATGAAAATATCCAACAATAAAATTGTAAATTGTTTTTAAACCAGTGTCTTTGATTGTCACCGCCTGTATAAGACTATCTTGGACATTAATGGGGGATACGAGACAAGAAACGTTAGTAATGTTTTTAATGCCCATTTCAAATTGTTCTACAATACAATATATTTTTTTTATGTATCTTTCGATAACTAAAAACAAAAAAATTATTGATTTTCAACTTTATCAATTTTATTACAACTATGTAGAACAAATAAACGTTCATGCATTGTGAGAAATCCGATTGTCCTTCGAATATTTTCAATTTTTTCCCCGATCAATTTAAAACAGGTGTCTCACATTATAATCACAACTGTAAATTAGTCATTGTATTATTGTTATTATTGGACATAATTCCAATAATTAATTAAAGTATTGTATTATCCTTATTTGTATTGAAGATGACGTACAAATCATCGACCTTAATAATAAAAAAAAAGTGTGGGAGCAATGAGACTAAATACAATCCAGGTGTTTGTTTAACGTTTGTTTAATTTGAAAGAAATAACAACAAAAACTCGAATAGCAGAGATGTTGCGTAAATTGGAAAACTTTCAATTAAATTTACAATTTATGTCAATTAATTGTAGGAAATTCTAAATATTTTTTCTTTACCTTCAATATTAAATAGTCAAATTGTGTAGGTGTTTCAGTAGCAAAATTGAATTCCGTTATAATTTTCTATATCCTACGATTACAGAATATCTGCTTGTAAACACAATAATAACAAGCTCCGTTACAGATAATACAACAAGCAATCGTTTGTATAAAATGTGCGTATATTAGCCCAAATACCGTTTATCCAAATTGGGAAAATGCACGTGCACTCCTATTTTTATATCAATTTTCAATACAACAAGTGAAATTCCAATAAACTATTAGCACATAGATAATTTAAATCATGATGGTTTATGGGATTTATAATTAAATGTACAAATACAGAAATTTTATTTCGTTATCTTCTCAGAATTCTGACAATTAGAATTATTGATTGATTGATAAATTGAGGTCGTTTCTTCCCTTTTGCTACTATGTATAGCATATATACATATAGTATACAACAAAAAAAAATATGTATAGATTATCATAAATTTAGATCGTGCCTAGAATGTCATCATAATTGTGTTTTTGTGGCGAAAGTAGCTCGTTTTATAGAAAACTGTCAATTTACTCTGGTTATGGTTAAAGTGAGGACAGTGGACGATGATAACAGTTTGATGGATGTGATTAGATAAAAACACTTGGAGGTGCTGCTGTACTACAGATCATCAATGTTGTGGCGGTTTTACACTAACAGTATAGCAACACACACATATACACACACAGTTTACATTGTCCATTCCTGTTTATATATTTGCAACGTCGACTTGTTTAAGATTCCTAAGTATGGAGTGACAGGATGACAACTTTTATCTTTCTTTTACTCTCACTATTTCTAATATCAAACAATTTTGAAATATTTGTATTGATAATGAATGAAAGTTGATTATTTTTCAGCTAATATGTTGTCCAAATTGGCGTAATTATAAGAACAAGTGGTGACTGCTCCCATATCTAATAGTTTAAGATAATAAGATCACATTGGTGTTTGCCGTTAGCTTCCCACTCACGTCTCTTTATACAATCTCATAAATTATACCAACATCGAATGGTCATTAATGGTCTTGGGTGGTGTTGCAGTGTGGTCCATGGCAGAGCAACTTTGAAACGATCAACTGCTACTGTGTGTTGTTGTTGTTGTTGTTGTTGTGTTGTTTGTTTGTGTATAGTATTTGTGTATATGTTAGACGATTTATCGCAATCGCCGAATAATAAGGAGAACATTGGAGAGAGCATATTAATGAAATCAGAAGACCATGTTATAGAAACAACATAAACGTTACGGGCAAACAGTTACACAAATACAGAGACAAGTAAGCGACCACCATAAACACTGTCCTGATGCCTGGAACAGGATCACCAACCGCATATATAATGGTTGTAGTTGCCACTAAGGTAGTCCCCAACTAGAATTACCAGACACCAGTCAGAACTACACGGTCGCTAATTATACCGAAACAATATTATGTGCAAGCACGAGGGATTAATTATCCCTATACACAGAGAGGGAGTATTAGATTATTATGTGGATTAAATTTATCGTTTGTAATCTCGTCTATCGAAATGTTAAATTGACATATTTTTTTTGTTGTTTCTAATAAAAAGAAAACAATTATATATGCATCTTTATATATTGCCAATAAATCGTCCCATTTCCTTGTCTCTTTGTTTTAAAATTCTAAATTTGTATCTGTAGTCGACCAACTGTTCCTGCGATTCTTGTTCAGCAGGCCCCTTCCGAAATTCTCTTGATGAATAATAACAATGGTAGCGTGATATTTTTGTGACGATGCCTCGATTTCTGAACAGCTGACAGGTTTATTGCCTCGTCTAAACATCATTTAAATTCGAACGTTGTGTCATCTCTCAAACTTGCTACTCTCTCTACTCTTTCTGTTTTGTTCAACATTCCGTTGGTTCCTACTGTCGCATCCAGATGCACTTTCGGTTTGTCTGTTTCGTTATTGTCATCTTTGTTTTCGTTGTTTTGTTTTTTTTTGCCTTTTGTATATTTTTAATAGTTAATTTCAAGAATATGGTGGTTAAGTTCAAGAACTGTAAGACTGATCATCAATATAAGAGAATCTGATTGTCGTCCTTGGACCTGGTTTGTGAGAACTTGCTAGTGGGTGACAGGCGGTCGAGGCGTTGTCACCGTCTCAACCGCACAATCTTCGTCTAATTGGAGCCCCGTCCCGATATAATATAGATTTATGTAGAGTTTTCGTCCAAAACTGGATTCGTTGTCTGTGATTTGTGGGTCTACATATCTACACATTTTTCTCCCCTCTTCTTCTTCTTCTTCTATTCTTTTATTAAATAATAAAAAAACCAAAAACTATCGTCTCGGTTGATTCTTTTTATTGTTGTTCACCAAGCTACTGGTATTCAAAATATATGACACTCTATATGGCAATGTTATGACAATTTTTGGCGTGCAAACACGTGTGTGATAGGTCTTCTGATCGTTGGATATTGATAGCGAACCAGCCACCAAGGCACACATAACTCTATACAGGACAAGAGTCCGAAAAACGCATGCCGACCAACTTGTTTTCATATCGGCTTGTCGCATCCTTGCATGAATTATTTATTTTGCGCCTGGACCGAAAACAGAGGAATGTCCTACCACGTGTGAGAACAGACACCTTGGAGACAACGCAAATGGTTACGTTTTTCGTCATTCTATTCTAAATCCTATCTCGTACATAATCTACACTTAAAGTTTATCAAGGCAAAAAAAAAGTTTTCGACCATTGCTTATGCATTCGAAATGCCAAAAATAAAATAAAAAAAAAACGACGAAATAGATCTCTTAAAGGGTGACAAGATAATAGACAAGAAAGTCTCAATAGTTAAAAAAAAGAACAGCTGGAAGTATGTCGAGGTAGAAGATAGTATTTGAAAATGTCAATTTCGTGATTGCTCTGATTTATGGGAAGAACCTTGGAAACGACCACCCTCACTTATTTTTAAGAGAAATTTGTAAGAATTCGAGAAATTGAAATAATGCTTGAAAAGATGCAACAGTATATATTGAAATTCTTCCTACTGGTCTCTTGTTATTCGCGGCGTGATCTCTTAGCGGCTGCCGACATGTGTTATGATACATCTACGGTCCCGTAAAAACCGATGTCTGGTAGTTGCTCTGCCTGCAGTCCTGCTGACAACCTCAATAAATATATTAGATGTTTTGTAGCGGTCGTGCCGCAATGCGACCACTGTACCTACTACTCACAACGACGTTGTACTTAATATCACGCTCATTATTTTGATTGATTTGTTGGCAGCTGTCGGTGAGAGCTAGTCTTTAACAAGCTTGATAGCACACATACACACACAAACAGCCAGCAACAATAATAGCAACAACGACAACAACAACAATGTAAAAATCTAATTGTAAGCGGAAAACTACAGTTTAAACAAACATTCTCTCCAATTATTGCAATTAAGGTCGTTTAGAAAAACTGTTAAATTCATAGAAATGTTAAAACTTAATTTCTATAATAAAATAAATGGCAATATAATTGATGGTTTCGAACTAGAATTGATTTATGTGCGTTAAAAATACAAACGAAATCCTGAATGAAACTGAAAAATGTTCGACCTTGGTTTTCTACCTGAAACAGCCACCTGTGTAGCAAAAATATTAGAAATTTTTCGCAAGATATCTTCTTCGTAAAGAAGATTAAAAGAAATATATCTATTTCACAATGACATTTTTCACAATATCGTACTTATCTGACCCAGTTTGAGGTAAAAGGGTGAGTTTTAAGGGATTGCGTGCAAGGTTTCTAAAGAAAATAAGAGAGCACCCTTTCAAAAACACTTTCTAGATATACATAGAAACCCTACCGGCAGATTATTTACAACCTAGAAATTTTCACAAACAAAAAGACTGCGTATTTTACGTGTTTTCACACACACACAAATTTGAGTCCATTTCTGACATAATTATGGACGAGCGTATGTTAACAGGACCGGCGCCAACAACAATACCATATTCACAAAAATAATTGACAAATTATCGTCATTATTTATAAATGTTGAGAGAAAAGGAACATAAAGACGAGAAATAAGCTGTCCAAGTTTGGTGCAATTTACCGTTGTCAGTTTTGGTACAAGACAACGTTTTGCTCTTTCTACTCTGTTTATCTATACACACGCACACACGCACACATCCACAAACATTCATATGTTATATAGGTATACCAACATAGTCCAATGGGACTCCAGGTATATTGGCCATTATTTATAGCTCATTCCGGAGACAATCAGATATAATCGCACAAAATCCTAATCAATGGTAATTTATAGCGGTCAACCCTAATAAACATATATGAACCCTTTGTTTTACCGTCTCGACTGTGACATTTAATAATGAGCCGGAAAGGCGACATCATTTGATATAGATACCTATATGTATAAGACTATAAAAAAAGTTTCGAATTTCGACCACAGTCAACTATAATAACAAAACAAATTAATCTAAAATGGTGGGTGTAATCTAATAAATTGTTTAAAGAAATAGAAATAATTGTCAATTATTATCGTAATGCAATTACTGTAATTACAGTAAGGTTAATAATATAATGGTAGTCAATTACTTGACTACTTATTACGTTGTCATAACAAAAAATGATGCATTATTGTGACATACCTAGATTTTGGAACGATTTCTATTTCAATTGGACGTTCGTGAAGACGCTGATTGTTTATTAAAAATTTTACAAAATTTCTAAATGGAGTTTCGAGAATTTTCAGTTCTGCTTATCGGCAATTTATGGAAATTGCAATTTTTTATGCACTTGTTTTATAGGAAAACTGAAGATTAAATATAATAATTAAACATATAAAACATACTTACACATAATATTGTTATCAGAAAAACTGCCCACTTGTACGTGAGTAATACAATAACTAAAGAAATATCATTATGATAAATTCAAATAGTCAAAACAATAAATTTTTTAATATTTACTTTCAAGATTCTGATGCGACATTACAGGATATTTGCCGTATTTGTAACATCAACAATTATATATATATAAAAAATAAATTAATTATAAATACGCGTCGCCACTTATTAGTTTACTTTATAAAATACATAAATTTCAGCTGACTATTCCGTCTACGATTTACCAGATTTCTCACTAATCTATCAACCACTTTACATTGTGGCTATATCAAAAACAAAAAACAATTATTGAAAACAATCGTCCAGACTTTGTTGTTGACATTCAAAAATTTATATCTCCTTTCTTCTCCAAACTTAATATTAATATTTCCATAATAATATCCGATTATCTATCTTTGTCCGCATTGTCGATCTGTATCATGCAATGTCCAACTAGAGACATTTATTATTAGGGTGAGATCCTCTAGATTTTCCTCCTTGTCCTTCATATCCTATAGGGTTACTACTCTTTATTCCGCCGTGGCCATTCATCCGCTTCACCAGTAGAAAAGACAACCGAACATCATAATGAGCATTTGCATGTCGTCGCCGTCTCGACTTTTGACAGATTTATTGGAAGAGATGCTGGGACAAGAAAAAATATACAAAAAAACAACCCAAAGATTCGATATAAAAGTAAAGAATAGTGGTTTTATTTCGTTTTTATTTATTTTTTGTAAAAGGTATTTGGTTTAAATTTGACGGTAAATAGTCGTTGGAAACGTCACGTATGAGTCCACTATTATTAGATTTTGTGCTTGTGTCAACCAAAAAAAAAACTGATTTTTTTCCATCTAAATGAAGATGTATCTAATAAATTTATGTTTGAAGTTTATCTTAAGGGTAGAGGCGCCAGTTAATTGAATACTGTCCGTGTAAACGTGACTTAATTAAACAAAACGTAGATAGGGGGGGTGGCGATTGATTGGTAAACGGGTGGAAAAAAATTAAATCATTATTAATTCGCACCGGCATATCATTAAAATACTCTCAACAATATCATCGGTGATTTATGAATCGTCGTTTCTGGGCCCCTGAATGAGAACCGCGCCGCCCCACTCTCCAGGTAAAGCGGTGGGCGGGCCTTCGTGGGGCAGTCCAACGTAGTCACTTAGTCAAATGCCGCTCGTTGTCGAGTTGACTGCTCGTGTTGTTGTCGTTGCTGTTACCGAGAATCGGTTAAAGGTAACTGAAATTCTATGTAAAATCGCAAAGGTGTATTGGACTTTACAAAAGAACTGTTATTGTGTTATTGTTGTTATTATTATTATTATCATTATTATTATTGTTGTCGACGTCGCGACGCCTCGAAGACGTCTTCACGTACATATAACAACTCCAGGAGCCAGGATTGTTGGCGGCGGCGTAAGATTACATATACACACGCCACACGACGCTGTACTTGATGCGCGAGCGTACGTCGACCGCCACCGACCCTTCACGAGGGTTACATCGACGCGCCGCCCTTATCTAACTCCCCACCACGACGGAACGTTGCAACAGACAGCATCGCGGCGCCGTCGAGTTCGTACGGCACCTGCACCAATCACGGCCACATCATAACTTGATAACAATCATATATAACAATTTTTTTTTTGATTCCTTTATTTTTTTTTCTGTTTGCTAAAAAACAACAATGATGAGTGCTTCTTGTAGTTGGAAATTAAAGTGTTGAAAACTGTGCGATATAAGGGACTGTTCAGTGAACTGTGAGTGTGATGTCGCGCAGGAAGCAGGCCAGGCCCATCCGCCTTCTGGAGGACGAAGACGACGCTCCAGCCTACCCCGCGGCTGTCCTCGGTAAGTCGGGGACCTGGTGATCATCTTCATCGTGCCGCTGTTTTTTTTTTATCTCTTTTGTCAACATAAACCCAACAACATCACAAATATCCATCAAATACCAATTAATAAACTAGTTTTTAGACATTTCTTTTTTCTAAAACCATGTGTAGACATAATCAACTAATTATGCAAATTGGCTATTTCAAAGAAGAAAACAAAATTCCTCTACATATTCGGCAAAGGCATTTATCAACAATTTTTTTTTTTTGTTTTTAATCATTTAAACAAGCCAATCATGTGTCCGTCATTTTCATCATTCAGAAGTGAAAGTTATTTTCGTCCAGATAGTTGAGCATTAGGATCAAATGTACCTACAACAATAGTGACAACAATCATTCATCTTTAGTTCTTACAATCCTTTATTAGTTTTTTCTTTTCTTGAAAATCTACCGTGACTAAATCTTGAAGATTCTCTGAAAAACGAAAATAGTGCAATCGAAATAATTTACGACCACCACCATCATTTATGCCCCACAATAGAAAAGGCCATCATTTGTCCCATCATATTCAGGGCCAAAATAGTAATTTTATCCTTTATATCTACAACAAAGATCGTCATTGTTGGCTTTCTGAAAAATATTTGCCAAATTTTACACCTTACAGGAAAAAATCGCAGTGTGTTTGGATCAAATTAAGCCTCTTCTTTGAAATTTATTTGTTTATCATTGCATTATTTATTTTGAAAAATGTTGTTGTGTTGTTATGAACTCCTTTTGTTTATATTTTGTTTTTCGATAGATACAAATGCATTTTCATTGTTTAAGTTTTAAAACAAGTCTTAACTGTAAATGTTTATGATTATAGCAATATCCGTCGGCCAGTTTATCACAAAACCCATATGAATCCATCATAAACAATTACTGAGGTTTTTCACCCCATCTTATAGCCATTTAGAAAAATATTATTAGCCTATAAATTGTTCAGTAATTTGTTCTTATTATTGCAATTTCACAATCTTTGTCTTTAAAGCAAAAGACTTGCAAGCATTTGAAATATTTGACATATTCCAACATGAGTTTAAAAACAAACATGGAACTTTGTTTTTGTTTATTTCTGTTTCTGATTTTTACCATCCAAAAATTACTCTGATTTGTCACAATTGGGAATGTTTTGCTAAAAACTACAATGATGACAGATTTAATACTATACATCCATCTGTCATAAGATTATTGTTTTTTTTCTGCTTTGGAATTCTTCAAAGCAAAAATGATAAAAATTGAATTGAAACAAACTGGGAGGAAGATGACAATGTGAAAGGTAAAAAAAAACTCGTCCTGCTTATGGTTAATTGATGATATACGATCGGCTCATACAAAGGAGCATAATTTGTTGGTGATTTCTGGATATGTTGACGTTCATAAATGTTAGCGGTAGTTTTGATCTTCGCCGTTCTTTTGTACGATTTTTTTCCCATTATTTCCTTTTGTTTTTGGTTAACATTTAAAAATCGTTACAGGACCTATAATTTGACAGGTTTTCGGGAGTAATTTTTTTTCTAAAGTCATGATTAACACATTGTCGAATTTGCTTAAGACGTTACAAGGCTAAGAATAGCTTTTTACATGTTCGCTGGTGTGGCTAATAGAGATGAAGACTTGTTTTTTTTTTGTGGGTTGTCAAAATCTACCAATGAAATTGATAATTACGTTCATTTTTACAAATGAATAATTTTGCAGTTTCTACACTGGTAGGTTTTTTTAAATTTATTTTTCGGTTAAATAAAGAAATTTCGAGTTGTTCATGTTAACTCTTTGTTTCGATGAATTTTTTTTTTGGTATTGGTTGTCTGTATGTACGTCCCTGAAAACACCACCCTACCTTATCGATGTTCTGAATATTTTGTCCATAAATTCGTCACGCTGTCAGTGAAATGACATTCTTGTCCAATATTTATGTGTTCAACAATCATTTGCAGAGCGTGTAATTTTTTGGTAAACGACCTTTAAAAGGCAGGTGTAACCGTGCATAATTCGTCTCCCCCTTCGTCATCGACTCTTAATCAAACTTCTTTTTCTGTTTCAAAAAAAAAATATTTCAATTTATCGTATACATTTTGAAATTTTCGTTTTTTGATTAAAGAAATCAAATATATCAAGACAAGAGAGGGTAGTTATATCTACACTGTAATGACAATGAACCGTGAAAAATCGTGAACTGGATTCTGGATGGACGAACACAAAATAGGGTGATTATTAGCAACGATCCTGTACAAACACACCACTAGTCAGGAAAAATCAAATTTCAAAGCGCCCTCACCGATTAATTTCATCACACATACATACATAAAATAGATAGATAGAGATAGATGATGGAAGGGTGACTTATTATTACATGTGTCAGTATGACCAACTATATCAAAGACCTGAAATTTCCCATTCGATTTTGTGACCCCCCGCCCTTATAAATGCGCGTTTTACAATTCCTTACGCATGGCCTGTTACAACAGACACCCAGGGGTTTTAATGGGATTATCATCATCATATAGATATAGAGGGAAGGGTTAAAATGTACAAGGCAAAATGGCGGATCTTTTTTTACTATTATTTCTTTTATTTAAGAATAACATAACCAATGGGAGGAGATTATTAAAAGAATAAAATAACGCCCCTTGTTGTTGTTCTTTAATATTCTTAGTTTAGTGTGTTTGTGTGAGTGTATGTCTGTGTTAACCTGTATACCTGATGACATGAAGAGATCGCCGGTTACGGCTGCATTTATCTAATAAAAATGACAGATTTACTAGCATCCATTAACTCGTTGGGATTATAATAACGAACAGGTTTTGTTTTGCGCCCACTTATATACTCATTCCAGCTTTTCGATAATGATCATAATTATGATTATGATAGGAAAACAAGGATCTTCTAAGGGCAATTTAGTTCCAGTATTTGGGCATAGAGAGTTCTTACTTTTTCAAACTATTAGGTCCACTCACCGTTGAATTCGCTTGACAAACGTTTTATTTTCTAGCGATTTTGTTGTTTAGCCACCATCAAATTGTGATTATTTGCCGGTGAGACAACAAAACGATCTCGTATGTTTCCCCGACAGATACAACAACCGTTTTACTATTTTTAACACTGTCTAGGTCAGGTCTCATTGACAATTTTGCCAATGTGGAATTTCGACAAATTTTCATCTAATTGGGTTTGTTTGTTTAGATTTACATGGGGGGACGGTTGGGATTTACAATTATGCGATTGTTTTTCCAGATTTTATCGGCAATTAAATTAAAATTTTGGCTATATAGAATAGAATTTATTATTTGTTGAATTTAAACGTGTCAATTTTTCAGTTCTGGCACCATTTATACATGATTTCGTTTAATAATGGTAGTCAGAATAATAATTTCGTTTGTATGTTATGAATAATTTATAAGAATTATTTTAATAATAATAATAAAAATGATAATATTTTTATAAAATTTGATCGTTTTATCATTATTCGATCAAGATTTGTATAACTTGTTGTATGTTTGTTGTAGTCGTCGATTTCAGACAGGTTGTCCCCAGAGACCTAGAGGGTTTCACTTCGATTTCTGTCAATGAAAGCAAATAAAATATAACCGTTGAATGTACTTAAAGTCAATTATACCATGTAATTTATTGACTGTCAGTTTCATTTACTTAATATCCTATTTTATGTAAATAATCACTATATGGGGACGATGATCTATTAATACTTTGTTTAGGTAAAAGACGATAGGGACGGGGCAGGAGGGGAAAAGAAGTAATAGTAATTTTAGCGAAAAATTTAAACAAGGTTACGTTTATTTAAACAAAGGATGTTAATTCAATTTTTATAAAATTCAGGAGATTCGAATAATTTCACTTTTAATTTGTGACAAATGCATTATTTAGCGAAACTAGTTAGTAGTTTTGTTGGAGTTAATATTATTATTATTATGTTGTCTAATAATGGTGGTGCAAGACTTCTCAAATCAACCGCATTTTTTCTAAAAGAAATTATTTCTAGTTATAACCATAAATCCTTTGATTTTATGCCCAAAGTAGGAAAATTATCAGTTATGGTTAAACGAACAACAAACATTTTCCATGTATTTTAAATAAATCAACAACATACCGAATTTTGTTAATTATTAATATAATCAATTTTATTATAAAGAATTCTTGAATAAATACAAGCAAGAAAAGTAAAAATAATAAACGTCTGATTGTTGTTCTATTCTGAAAGTTATCTTCAAACGTAACCACCTCATCTACTTGGTATATACCTATATCTCGTTATTTTTTCCATAAAAATAAAAAGACAAGTAGCAAAAGGTGAAAGCTCTAGTTAAACGAAGCAAAAACTATCAGGTCAGGGCAAGACATGAGTTGGATGATCAGATTAAAAGAAAAAAGGGCTCAATTCTCTCTGTTATTCACCTATAAAATATTTCACTTATCTACCGATTATATTTATGTTTGTTTGTTATTGTTAACTTTCTTATATTAGCATAGTAATTGCTTTTATTACAACTATTGAGGAATATCTTAAAAAAAGCCACAGTTTTTGTAATTTGAAAGACTAACGAACCTTGACATTTATTTATTAGATATTAAAATCATTTTGTGTAAATTTTCTGATTAATTTTCGTTATAATTTTGATGTATTAATCACTGTTAATGGCTAATAATTACCTTCAAGGTTGTGTTGTAATCTTTACAAATTCTTATTATCATTAAGTATTTGTCGTTTTATAAATTCAATTTTTATATTAATTTTCGTATTATAAGTTTTTATGGTTAATTAAATTTATGTATTTGGTAATTAATGTATTATTTACGACAAATAATATGGAGGAAATCTAGATTTTTTCGATATGTCCCTTCATCCGTGGAATGAGGCAATAATTTTCAATTAAGCAAATAAAATCAATGTTGTCTTATTTAGTGGTATTAAATAAGTAAACAAGAAACTTGAAAGAAATAAAAAAAAAACAACAAATAGTATAAATCTTTTCTAGTATCAACGCAATTCTAATCAACTAGCAACTTGTTCTCGGCTAATATTCCTGGCACAAGTCGGTTGCCATCAGAGCAAAAAGCCGTTCTGTAACTGTCACTTCTACTAAAGATAGAATCCTTTTCACTTTGTAATCTGTTGTTGTGTTACATGTATTTGTGTTTGTGTATGTATAGAGAAAGAGATAGATAGAGGTTGTCCGATTACATCCAAAATCTATAAAAAAACAATCGAAACAAAACAACAATAATTAAAGTCATTCATTGAATGTTGTGTAGTCCTCATGTTACCCCAATTTTCATCTTCTACAACAATGTAGGTACATAGTAAGTGGGTAGTTAATTGCATGATTCTGTATTGAAAATGTTCCAGTCGTTTTTAGTACAATTAGTTTGTTTGTAGCACAATAGTTGTAAAGATTGTATTTTAGTATCAGTTAATTTTAGATGACATCTTTTTGTCTACTCATCCACCCTCAGATTTACGATAGAAGCAAAATAAAACCTAAATAATAATCTCCTAAAAATTACTTATAAACGAACAGATGCTATTTTATTTCAAATACAAGATCGATTTTGTTTTCGTACAATGTGTCAAAATAACCGTTATGGATTTCTTCACAGCATGTAAACTTAATTCAGAATTGTATTTGTGTATAATAATTGAACAGGGCAAAAAAAGGAATTTTTTAATCCGACCCAACAATAGGGGAACGCCCTAAAATTATGCAGCATTATATAGTGACTATTAGGGCTAATCTCAGTTGGTTGGTGGTGGTGGCAACAGTGGTAGTAATAGTAATTCTGCTTCCCACAGAAAAAGAAATAAAACCACCCAAAACTGGGGTATGTTGTGCATAACACAACACTCACTGTTTGGTAGTAATATACAATAAAACGAATTAATGCTATGGTGCTAATTTGTTAAAATGAAATTTTAACTCGATATAAAGGTGTTATCTTATCGAAAATTGAATCTTGCGGGTAAACAAAAGGTGGGAAATTTCCCTTAAAACAAATTTCTGTTAATTGTCGAAGATAATAACTAGTTGTTTTTTATTATTATGTTTTGAATCGCACCCATCTCGATGATACGTACACATTTAGTGGTGACATATGCGACAAGACAAGATATCATTTGATAGCATCTCTCATCCATGCAGCTGGTCCTTTGTATTTTTACTACACCAATTTTAAACTAACATTAAACGTATTAGATATAGATCTACTATCATACATACAAGATAGGAAAGTTACTTTCCCTTGTATTTTGTCATTCTTTTTTGAGTTTGTTTCAAATTTTGCCTATTGATAGTACTAGGAAATCAAATATTATTGGTTGATTGTACGGCGGTTGAGTCGGTGTGTGATGATTAATGATCTACTAACAGTGACAAAACACATCTTACAAATGGTCCTATCTTCATGATTAATGAATTACTGTTGATTCAATTAATTTTATGGTAAATAATACTTGTTTCAAATTTATTAAAGGATGAAATTTGTCCGTTTCGAAATCAATCTGTTCCTGGATAGTATCAAATGTATCTTCCTATCCCCCTTTTATATTTTTTTATAGACTAAATGACATCTTTATCAGTGTCACAATACGGGGTTAATGTAAACAGAACGCTCGGGGACCCTTTGCGATTTCACGGCTGGCGAATACCGGTTGGTATATAATACAGCGGCAACAACCGTCCATCAGGATCAAACCTAACTATATGTAGTTCATCAGTATGCCTAAATAGAACGTTTTAAAAAAAAAACTAAATGCTGCGGGCCCACCTGCTGGCTATGTTTTTAGCAGGCGACGTTGTTGTTTTTGTAGTATTGTAGTAGTCATCGTCACTATCGTCGTCGTCGTCGTTGTTGTCGTCGTCGTCATCATGACCGTCGTCGCTATTGCTGCTGCTGCTGCCAGACAACCTAATTATAACGATAAAGCAGTTGTCATAAGTAAGAGACATGGTCGTTTGTTGTTTGGCAGTGTTGCGACGTGCAAGACATTTTGTCAGCCCTTCATTAATTAATATTCATCTTATCCATCATGCTGGGCTCATTAACTTAGAAAGGAACAATTTACAAGTTGGTGTTCGTATCATTTCAGAAACTGTTCTTTTCTATCTACATGGCGATTTATAAGCGCGTCACGTTGTCACATAACTTCTGCCACCGACATCGGTCTTGAAGAAAATTATTTTTAATATTTATGGGTACGGGCTGTCGCTCGTTGGCTATAAAATAGACCTCCAATATCGTTGGATTTTCTATAATTAATACCAACAAAAAAAGAAAAAGGAAGATAACGAATAATTCTCCAATTTATGTTGTTGTTAGATGTAATTGTTTTAAGACCAGTTTCGGGTTAATTATTTTTTCCAATGTCTGTAACAATAATTGAACTTCATTCATTGTTACTTGTGGCATGTATTTGATCAATTTATCCAGTAGAATCGGCAATAAAGCGTCCACGTATCTACTATTAAAATAAACAACGACGCCGCCGCCCACTTTTTACCTGAATCAGAAGGAATTAAATTAGTATTCTATAGCTCCATTCAATATACTAATTCCTGAAAGCGACCACCAAAGTCAGTATGAATTCCGGTCGAGTAAGTCCATTAAGTTAAAGTGTACCAGTTTTAATTCGGCGACTAACTACCAGTGGCATTGCTATTGCAGCTATTGCAACTACATTACACACACACACACACACACACACATATACACATATACACAATACATATAACACAGCTCTCTTCATTGTTATATAGAAAGCTGGAATTGGCGGCAGTAATTGCAAATAGTGACAATGTTTAGCTATTGTAAATATGAAATTCAAAACGCTATTGGCATTTTGCCAACATGTTAATATAACCCCGCGCCTTTTCAACAAATATATATATAGGTATACAAACACCAATATTGCCGAATAGAATATTGGAAACAGTTGTCATAAAGGCAGAATGTGTGGTAGTAGTAGGAGAATCTTTCAGTATTGTTGAAGATGCAGGGG
Organism: Lydus trimaculatus; assembly: GCA_037414755.1. NCBI lineage: Eukaryota > Metazoa > Arthropoda > Insecta > Coleoptera > Meloidae > Lydus > Lydus trimaculatus. The sequence continues at coordinate 18,974 of JAZBGY010000475.1, read as the reverse complement.
ATTATGCTTGAATGAAAATCGGAACGCTGGGAGCATCGTCCTCGAAATCTGTTCGTTTGACAATCCTCTCTGATCTACTACTACGGAAAAATTTACATTAAATTATTGGAAAGATAGACAATGAAAATCCAACAATATTTCATCGATATATATATATCGTATTTTCTTAAAAAAAGTTTTTATGAGTTGGTGTAGAAGTAGTTAGTTAGTTGTAGTAGTAGGGCGTAGTAAAGTCTTGTAGAAAAACAAAAGCTATAAATATTTGAAACGTCACTGAACACGACAATTTCAATATATCCAGACTTTATTATTATTAGTATCAGATCTAATCTGGAGAAACGGCTCTCCAGATTATGATTGTTTCATGTTTGATAAGAATGGATCATTAAATATATGAGACCATATTGAAAAAATTGCATTCACCATTGATTCTCCGTCTCTTCTTCATATCATCATCATCATCATTATTCTATTATTTATTGTAAAATACAGTACAAATTCAATTTTAAAAAGCATTCACTTATTGTGTCTAACTTGACCGTAACAGTGATTTGTTAGAAACATCCCCTTATACAATTTTAATACCGACATTCCGTACCCATCATCCTTTACATGTATTGTTGTCATCATTGTCACCAAAGATATCGGATCTCTGTCCGTTAACAAAACTTTGAATAAAGCACAAACTGGATAGATATACAGAGATGAGGGGGAATTTTTGTAGTATTTTAACTGTGGGATGCGTTGAAGCGTTATTGAGAATCTCATTGCAAAAATTTTCGATTGATCAAATACGAATGGTAAATAATGAAAAAATACACCTTTTTATTTTTTCGGTAATCATCAAAAAGATATTTGTATGGTTTCGTTTAAATGCTTTAAGCTATAAACCATACAAAGAATAAGTTTAGTGTATTAACTATTATCCTGCAAAAGGACACCTGCAATAGCATCTAATATCCAGGTGGATGAATGCGAGGCAATTGACACTAATTTGTTGCCATTTTATATTTGATTAAAATTCTTGGCACGAATTATCATGTTGGTTGATTTAAACAAATACGGGTCTATATTTTCATTATTATTATTATTATCATTAGTTGCAGTTCAATTGATTTTATTAAAACAAATTTTCATATTAAAATATAATTAAATTGATATTTAATTGACAAGATTGTTGTTCTGTCGAGGATGAAATGTACAATTTTCCATTAAAACTTCAATTTGGAACATTTCCAACGTAAATTCCTAGTATTTCATACTCGTTACAACTTGACATTTATGATGAATAAATGCGATCAACTATTAATTCAACTGATAATTAACGTAGTTTCAGGGTGTGGCCTCACTCTTATCGACATCTCGGCAAAATTCCCTCCAGTATTGTATTTATGGTAATAATAACAATAATTATAAAATATTATAGATGTTAATACGTCAATTCGCGTGATCTTGTTAATATTATTATTATTATTTTATGTTTTGTTTCTTTTCTCCTAAAAATTGCGTGATAGTTTACAATAAAATTCGTAACATATAAGAGTTGAACGACAGAAATATTCTTCAAAACACTTCGCCCCCAATGGGGATTATAGAAAAATCACATTCTAAACTTAAAGTCACGGCATATTGTTGTTCTTCAACACCTCTTTTTATTACACCATTAGCTTTTAACACGGATAACTAACGAATGCGTAGGACCTAGTCAATCGATCGTCATTATTTTCAACACACACACACACACATAATATTCCTTTGAGAAACTTTGATTTTTCTATAAAATGACATAATTTTGCAATCATTAGAAATCAGATTATTTAGATAGATATAGGTAGATATAGAAAAAGCTCTATTCACACTGATGGTGATGAATGAATTCATCGCGTGAGTGAATTGGTTCGTATATAGTTGTCCCTAAATGACTCGACATGGGTTAAGATTAGTATCCGTAATGTAATTTATTAATAATAAAAACAAAACGTTGGTAAGAAATTTTTATCGTTATGGAGGACAGATTCAAAGAACTTGTTCGCTAACTGTCTTCATGGATTTTAAGTTTTCTATTCATAAGAAATCTAACAAGTGTAGTAGTTTTTGTTCCATTACCGGCTTGTTATTATTGTTGCTAGTCAGTCAGTCACCAGGGGACAAATATAATAAGGAAATCTAGCTGTATTGACAATAAATTTCTCTGCTATACACAGGAAGACGATAATTATGGATTACTATACGCACTTTTTACTGTTCACGTCGAGACGTGCACTTCTCAATCGATCAAAACTACTATGATTTGATTATTAGGCGAGATAGGACATCGATCCGTTGAAATAACGCTAGCACAATTTCCATCAATGACGCACATTTTCCAATCATAACTGTGTTCACTCTAAGACTGGTCGATTTAGACAGACTATATCTATATTAGTTATTGTAATTCGAACGAGTTTCGATTAATATAATTTGACACAACAATAATTGATTTTTTTCATGCAGAATTGTTCTTATCATGAAAATCGATCACGTCCGATATGGTCACGAGTCTTTACAAGTGATTGGCAATAACTAATGAATCATTCAAATATCATCATCATCATCTTCATCAAGTATTGAAAACGGGAACTAGTTTCCAATCCATATCAGTTTGATCGGTTATTATTAGAAAAATCACGTTGCTACCTAAATTTTAAATTAAAAATGTTCAACAATAACCGTAACTAATTTCTCTTCTACATAGTTGAATGCTTATGTCTCGTTTCTTTTTTTATTTTTAAAAACAGTCAATTTTTTTTCAGTGAAATATTTGTCAATTGATGATGATGATGATGGTGTATAATTAAATTTGGTCGTTACAAAAGGGGACATATGTCTCTCTTTAGTAGTTTTTTTCTTCTACAATTACGATTAGTACAAATAGTAGTTCGTTCATCGGGTGCATTAAATTAATTTAACATGGCATTAGTTGTAATCAATATAACATCTGAAATAAAATATGATGGGTGGCAATTTTGGGGTGGAGGCGGCGGGGTGGGTCCATCAAATACTTACACTAATGCACCATATGCGACACATTAGAGGCCCCCGACACGTGACAATAAAAAATATTTTACAGTTCCGTGAATAGGGCAACAACGGATTCACTTATGGTCGATGTTAGTTGCTTCGTATTAGTTTTTTTTCTTCTTTCCGTCATAATATTTATACAATTTACCCTTTAATGTCGATCATATAAACTCGACTCATAAACACTTGAATTTTTATAGACATATTTATTTACAAGTTGTTATTAAAAAATATAAAGTATTATTGTTGTAATTTAATTTACGAGAGATGCACTATTGATGGGCTCTTCTGGTAGCCATATGTGTCTTCAGCGTGGTTGTGCAATACAACAAATTGTTGTAATATTTTCAAACTGTTTCTTTGAAATATTTGAAATAACACGTGCCAAAATATTTGATTACTTTTTGTGGTCACACATGAAACAACCACAGACAAGTTTTTTTCGGGTTGAAAATTTTTGTTAAATAGACGCCAGGAAATTTTCAGAAACTTTCAGTATGTTGAATGTAAACAAAACGGTTTTATTTCCGGTTCTATTTTTTATTTTTTCGTAATTAAATAATATTAATTTGTTTTTATTATGTGTGTGTGTTTTAGATTCAGGAAATTGTATTCATAATTCCAGTTGTCAACATGAAATCTGAATAAGCGACAAAAGATTTTCATAGAATTTATTTGATTCAATTTGAATTTTAAACGAACAACATTAGAATCACAAATACAAATAATACATTTTTGAATTATATGTATTTGGATTATATTAAAAATATGAAAATTCTCCGGTTTTCCTTTTAGGATTAATTTTTACTTTAGATGCGCTAGCTATTATCTCGTCTCACCTACACGATAACATCGAAAACAACTTTATTAAAATTTATCTTAGGAAGTTACCGGATTTATTGGCATTTCTTCACTGTGGCATGACTATAATGTGCAGCTTTTTTCTACAATAACACTCAATATACACACAAGCATGTGAGAATCTTTAATGGACCAACAAATTTGTGTTGGGCTTGTCGCAACATAATTTCCCCCATTTCTCTATTAAGAATTCAAAGTTTAAATGCAAGAATTACACAGTTGTTGTTATTATTGATAATGACATCATGAGAAAGTTTACCCCCTTCAGTGTTATCATTGGAACTCAAAGTATTTCCCACCGGTTCGCCGAGTTTACAGCAAAGTTAATTATTTAAGCCGGGATACGGTTGAATATCGTCCAAAAGAAGTTTGCTTTGAGAAAAATTATCATCCCCCCACAAGATTTAGTCGTTGTTTAAATAGCATGATTAAATAGAAATTTAATTTAATCATTCTTGGTATTAATGAGGAGATGTCGTGTATACAGGATGATATTTGAGAATATTAGATGATTCCACCCTGATTTTTTTCTTCTTGTTGTTGTTATTCCGGAGATCATGAAGAAGAAGTGTTCTAAAAACGTTTTTTATTGGTTTTTATTGGTAGTGGTTCTATAAAATCTACCTGAAATGGTTGCGCGTTATTTATCAAAATACAGACATTGGTGGTGGTATTTCAAGGTTTTGAATTATCATTTTTCAACCGTAAAAACTTGACTATTATTCAGTAAAATTTAAACAAAAACACAACGATAATTGGTTGGTTATTCCAAAACGAGAAGAAACAATAAAAATTCGATTCGATTGGATATATTTTTTTGTTTTGTTTGTTTATTTATTTTCACTAATTACTATACCAAGAACACGAAGAATTGAACGAAAGAAGAAAAATCTCGATTGTATTAATTAAAAAGTATCAAGATTTATCTTGTGTCGAAAAATAGCTTGAATATAAACTGATAAAATCGTATAGTTGTTGTTTGGTATAATAAAATTCTAGGCATATTCAGAAAAGCGTTTGGTTGATAGGGGGATTAGATACGAGGGAAAAGATTTTCTATAGTTGGTAAAATAGATGATGGTCTATTACTTAATGCAGTCTAGTGTTGTTGTGCATTAGTACTCATGTAAACATGCTAAAAATAGATTGATTAACGGTTTACATTTTCCAACTTTATCACAACTTTATATACAGTAAATTATCAATAATTTACATAGGGGTTAATAATGTTTTCTTATATTCATTTCTTTAGTGTGATTTTTTTTTTTTGTATTTTATTTTTGTATTTCTGTATGTTTTGCTTGTTTGATGGCAAAACAAACAACAGTATAACTAGTACTAGGTCTTGAATAATTGAAGAGAATATCCTCTTGTCAATTTGTTGTATCATGTCCGCAAATATAACATCATTAAAGTCTTTACAATGTCACAAATGTCTTACGCTGCTAATGAAGACAACAGATGTGCATTTGTGAGAGACCAAATAATAAAACTAAACCTATCAATTTTGTATAAAAATGAATTAAATTTATGTAAAATGTAAAATCAATTTGATTACCAACCAAAGTGCCTATCTTTTTAATCAAATTGATTTAAATATTTAAAAGAATCGATTTGGTAATTGATAAAAACGATCGGTATTATATAGTTTGAAAATTGTTATTGATTTGATTTTCGAAATTGAACTGACCAAAAACCTATTGTGGGTAAATGAATATTTAATAATAAACACTCTTCACTATACAGTAAACTCAAAATGGAAATAGGTTTTCCATTAAGTAATTAGCCGCATCAATTCAAAAGTGATTTACGAACGCTATTAGGTTGTTTTTGTTGCATGTTAATATTTTTTTTATAAATAAGATTCTACTATTGTAAATTCTCTGTTCTACTATTTATTTAATTTAAAAATAACTAGATTTTTTATTATCTTAATTGAATTATACGACAATGTATATAATATAATCTTAACTTCGTGACAACCCCGTTGTGTATTATCGGATGGACGGGGACTATATGGTAATGTTAGATTCGTGCTTTACAATTCTTTTTTCTTACCGATTACATCACAACAACCACAATATTTTCTATCATTTATTATATTGATAATGGATGTTTATTATCCACCTGATTATATAATTTTATATATATATATGTATGTATGCCTGCTTGCTGCCCCCGTTCAAAATATCAACAGATCACTAAAACCGGGAAAAAAGGTTGATTAATTACAAACATGCGGCCGCGTGCCTGGAGCGTTGGCACGAAATTGATATGGAAATAAGGATCGTTCCTGTATGTTGTAAAACATGCACTGTAGCCACCCGATTTGCATTTCACTTTAATTGCAGACATTCGTAGAATCCTGGAAAACGGCGTCCGATACTAATTAAAAAAATTAGCAACATTAACAGATCTATACATGTGAAGAAGAGACATTACTCTATAGGACAGAGATTTGTTTTTATGATTTTACCATAATAAAGCAACGGATATTGCCTTGATATTTCACTAGAAATTAATTACTTACATTAAGATTGAATTTTCATATTATGGAAATTATGTTTAACAAATATGACTTAATTCGTGGAACAAGTGAAAAACACTATGTTAAATTAGACATTTTAATTAAGTTTTTGAGTCTGTCAAACAGACCGGAACAATTCTTATGTGTGTGTTTATATTTTAGCTTTTGTTAGTTGTGTGTTTTCACACACCCATTGTAATAAAACTAAAATATTCTTAGATAATTAACATTACGCAAACGAACCATGGATTGGTACTTTCACCCCACCAAAACTATCAAGAAAATTAGACAATCTTGATTGGTGGTGATGATGGTGGTAGTTGGTTATTTTATATTCTAAATTAGGGTGTTATTATTTTTGTTGGCTGTCACCTAAATTAGTACTAAAGTTTAATCTTGACATAAACTTGAACCGTGTGCGATATCAACATAACTACTTCGCGCCACAGTGAACACACCACAACACGGACACCCAAGTCTCATATAAACGTGAATTGATGGTCCCTAGGTTTAGATTCAAGAAAAACAGTAAAGTGTGTGTTATGGAAATTTTTGATAAAATTATTAGACTAATTTAAATGAAAGATATCTAAATTAGTTCAAAGACGGGAAATTTTCGTTTGTTTATTTTGAAAAGGGTTTTTATAATTGTGTAGGATTGCCGGACTCACGGAACGGTAATTTGTATGTTTTTTGTTTAATGCAAATCACGACAACGACAACACAACTATTTATATGCAGTATTCTGTGAGAGAGTGGCATTATAACGTATTCTAATAGCGACCAACTAACACACACACATAAATTTATCGTATATGTATGTATGATATTGGATGGATGAAAAAGCTCAGATAGTCAGAAATGTAGTTGCTGGAAAACGTTTAAAAGAGACACACACACACACACATGCACACAAATACACAAGGCGTTTTCTGTGAATATTTCTGTTGTCTCACCTGTCCTGAAAGGATCAGCTGCTGCTCTGTAGTAGTAGAGAGTCGGTTGCTCATTTGAATACTTACAAATGCCACCCCCGCGTCGCTTCCGGACTAACACCTGTTTTTCTCTCTTTCTGTTTCTCATTTAACAATAATATTTTATCGATAACCACCCAAAATCAACCAACTTGTCGGTTTTAATAACAATTTTTTTTCGAAACAGAACATTCGAGAATATTTTTGTTATTTCGTTGCCATTAAAATAAAAAAATCAAAGAAAATAACGAAATAAGCTTCTTCCAACTTTCGATTTGCATATAGATGGATGGAACAATAGTGTAATAACCAGTGGAAAAGATCAAAATCAATCGGACAAACACACAGATGAGGCACGAAGAAGGAGAAGAAGAAAAGAAAGCTCCACTTTGAAAGCCAAACTAAAGTCAATCTTTGACATGAACGTTTCAGATTTAAGCCCAGATCCAGATGGTTTAAAACACATACTAATTGGACATACGTCAGTCCTATGGCTGCATCGGCGATGCTTTTTAAGTCTTCAATTCACTGATTTGATGATATTTTACCATCAAATAAAAAACAATAGAACAACAGTGCACTTATAAGATAATCCAACTTAATTAAAAATTCGTTACAATATTGTGTTGAAATTTATGGATTCCTATCATTTCCTGACAGTTTATCCATAAATTATCAAACTATTATCAAACAAACTAAACGTGCCTCAATTTGGATTCTTAACAGTTGAAGTCTGCCTATAAAACCCCCATAAATAGCTATCATTATTACTTACTTATCGTACATGATCACCAATGCACTAGGTGTTCAAGCTACCGGAATTTCTGATCAACTCTCTGTTGTCTTTATTGTAATTTTATTGAAAATCAGTTTAGAATTATGAATGTGGCAGAGACTGTATAAAAGTTTTTGTGTTTTTTGAAGGATAAAAAGTTTGTTCTCTCCATCCAATACGTTGATGTTAAAACCGCAACTATGGTCATATTTTTTTCTATCGTGGTTTTATTGCAATAGTTGAGTGGCCGTTATGGGCAAATTTTACGGTATTTTGGTATAAATGCACAATTTATGTTGAATACTTTCAACTCTCAGAGATTAGTCATAAAAGTCTTTTATCCGTTCACCTAAATTGTTTATTAATATTTTTAATCTATTTAATTAAAAACACTGCAAGAGAAAGGTTTCAATTATTTTCTTCTGTAATTCGTAATTTAAAGAAAAATTATAAAATTTCCGATCATTAAATTTTTTTCCAATGATTCGATTAACTGAAGAAAAAACTTTCTAAAATATGTTGTTGATTTTACAGATCGATTGATTTTTTTGCTTTGTTGTTGTTGTGTGTATTTGTAGTTTAAGTTGTCGATTGAATTAAATTTTTTTCCATGATCTTCACTATAAGATTTAAAATGGATTTTATATAGTAGAGACACACTGTATTTACTTTTCTTCTTCTTCTTGTTCGTCTTCTTCTCTATATCGAACGAGACATCGCGCCTCCACTTGTTAGCGATAAGTACGGTTTATACTTGCTCGATGGCTTTTGTAAAGAGACTGGCAATCGACTATCTGAGTGGTTTACTAATTAACTAAGACTCGTTTTGTTAAGCACTGTGCTAAGAAAAACGTTTACCGGGAATTGCACCGAGAGAGAGAGAAAGAAAGCTTTAATCGCCACAGCCTTATTTGTACTTAACTTCTATTTAGATTTAATTTAAATATTTAAAAAACTTTATGATTCTATCAACACACGGATGCTGCTCTTGCTCCTTTTTGACTATTTGAATTATTGAGATTTTTCGAGAAATCGTCCAATTAGACCGAAAACCGGCTTGTGAATTCTCATAACAATCCTTTAGATTTTATGTTGATACACAAAAAAATCTCTAGGAATTGTAAATCCAGTTGCACAATAGATGGAAATAGAGAAGGGTGGGTATCGTAAAATCGAAACCCATAAACAGGTGCAAACCTATATCTAGGAAATGGTATTGATGTTTTTATAAAAAGCATGCACCCTCGGTAATAAACCAGCACGAATTCTTTTCGTCTAATTTACGTAAATTTTTTTGACACATATTATTTACAACAATTTTTTGTTGTTCATCACTATTTTAGTGGTGGTGGTGGTGGTGGTGGTTTCGATCCATCAGAAGTGGACAAATATCCGGCAATCTGGGTGCGGTTTTATGGCTCGTATATATACCTATAGTGAGGTGCATTCAACACACAAACTAAACTTAGTCCTACCAATCACTAATAAGGCCATAACTTGGTGAACGATATCATAACATTGTCTGCCATGCCCAACTAGAAGATTTTAACATTAATTAAAACATATATCAACTTGACTAAATCTATTTCATAAATTTATCGGTTTTTTTCTGTTATATCTCTCTACACCTCGTCAAACCTGAATTTATATTATGGGGATCGTCCGTTTAATGTCTGTTGTCAATGATTATAATAGTAATAATAATAATAATAATAATAATAATAGAGAAAATGCCCAAATTCTTCCTTCCTTTTTTATCATCTTGATTCTATCGCCCATCTTCCACATTAGAAGTTATAAATTTCACCGGGAAGACATCAAAAAAGAAATGTGAAAAATTTTAATTAAAACACTTGAAATAATTAATAGTGCCTCAATTTTTGTCATCCTATTGGATAGAATCAATCATAAAAATTAGAACTTTTATTAGCAGTAGCTGCGCCATAAAAACAGCAGTAAAGGTTAAAGAAGGTATAGTCGTAAATTATATTTCTCTAGTATTAATAGTAATTAAAAGACATTATTACACATTAAAGAAAAAAAATCGATCGTATTGATTAATTGGCGGCGGTCTTTCATGAGGACGTTATTATCACTAATTGTTACCAGATCAGTTAACCTACATACCTATTTCGTCGATAGTCTTCGTAATCATCAGCTTCAATCCTTTCTATTTCAATATAGAGATGAGATGCGTATTTTGCGATCACAAACAACATTTTTGGTGATGACTGCAAAGATAATTAGGAAATAATCAAGTTTCTAATACAGGTGATTCAGAATGAGCGATTGTCTATATCACCGCTTGTTATCCAGTTTCGTTATTATTTTGTCTAAAAATAGAACATTCGTTCCTGGAAATAAGACGGAAGAGGACATTTTATTTTATTTTAGAATTTTTTCTCGATTGTTGAGAATTGATTGCTGTATTGTTTAATAATTTCTAGAGCCTATCTGGCTGTTAGCCGGTTCTACCCAAGTGTTGATGGGTAACATTTACAACACTGTGGTTGAGAACCGCCCATTCCTCTCATATTATATTGCCAAGATGGTCCCATAAAGCGATTTACCATCGCTTTGATCCCTCTAAAGGCAATAAATATTAATAAACCTCAATGCTAACAAACTGTATGCATTATCTCAACATTAAATAAATCCACCAACTAAGAGAATCCAACAACAGAATAACTCACTAACTGTAACATTAATCTATCCAACACGATATCTATACTGTGTTCATGTTGTAGACTATATTTTTTTGTTTTTGTTTTTCAAGTAAAAAAAAAAGGTTATAATTTTTCAAACGTTTTCAAGAAAAATTCACGTGTCACCGTCAGTTTTTCTTCATATAATTGTTGTGACTTGCTAGAATGCTTCCAAATCCGTAAACACTGCATTCTTTAGCTAATTTTAGTCGTATCAGGACAATTTCCACACGTGTTCCGCATTTGTGGCGGTTCGTTAATGTTATTTGACGTTTCTACATCCCTTTTTTCTAATATAAAGTGTAAATGGGGGCGAGTATTAGATTTTTGTTTAATTTATTGAAGATTACTGTTTTATTGAGAAATAAAGCAGATCCATGACCTTTCCCAAAACATTTGGACAACATTAAAACAACACTATCATGTTATTTTTAGAAGATAAAACTAATACAGTTCAAGCTATTATAGTTGTTGTTGTCAGGATGTCAACTGTGTTGGCCTTGGCCGTTATTCATTTGCAATAATAAAAATGGGAATATTTAAAATCATAATTGTCTTTCCAGTCAATATTTATTATTCATGGATTTTCTTCTTCAAGTAGAGTTGTTCGTATATATTTATTGGATTGTTACTTCAGGCATAGTTTCGCCGATTAGAATCGCCTGGTTAACCTCTCTTAACCATCATTCCAGTCAACGACACCGCCAAATTAGCATATAGATTGTGCCCTTCGTCCGTATCGAATCGCCATACACAACACCATAGAGTAACTTTGTTTTTTTTTTCTTCTTCTTCTCGTTTCTCTTGTATTGAGATTTTACAACATCCACGAAGTGGCGGTTAATTAAACTCGATGGCCATTTAAGTTTCTTTCTATTATAGCATAATATATCCACCATTAAATTATCAATAAAATTGTTTAAATAATTTAATAGATTTTAACAATTCAGCTGCAAAATTTCACCAGCTGGACACCAATTATCGATTTATTTCTGATTTAATAATAATAATAATAATTGTGAAACGGTCCAAATTTTTTGATTAAATCTCTTTATCGCCAAACTGATATTCACATTAAAGATTTATAGTTCACAATTATTATCCGGAACTAAAATGTGGGATCTTTTGTGATATTAGTGCGGGGGTGTTGGAAGGGCACGTGTATAGACGACCGCTGTCCATCCACATGTCCTAGCACACTGAACAGCTGCTTGCCTTTTGTCACCCACGCTTATTTCTCTCTTTCAAAAATTTTAACCAATATTTAATCATATATAGGTAGTAGTAGTAGTAGTAGTAGTAGTTTCTTTTTCCACTTGAACGGACTTTAGGGAAAATGTTTCACACATCTGTTTTGTGGTGGTCGTGTGTCGACTATCTTGTTCATTTAATGTTAATAATATTTTTACTGCCAACAACGGAACTTCATTCTTCAGTAAATTGCTAGCATACCATTTCAGAATGAGTACGCGAATCTTTATATGTTGCTAATTACTCTCGATTTTCAGTTGTTTTTTGTTGTTGTTTATTTGAACGTAAATGTGTTTCGAAACAGATCGTTAAACTTGTCGTAAAAGCAAAGCTGGACACAGACGTCGTTCCCAGATATACAAAACACAACTTTCAGTTTTATCTGAAATTTTTTATTGATGCTGCTAGTGTGGGTCCTCCTTTATCCGATTTACTTCTGTTTGTATTAGATTGTATTAGATTTGAATAGAACGCAATCGTGAGAAATAATGATTTATTTCTAAATAGAGTAAAACTCATTTTCAGGGCCTCGTCTGAAAGTGGTAATAATTTATAAAATCATGAATATTCCATTTTCAGGTTATTTTCGTTTTGTTTTATTGCCAGATACTTGTCTTAAATGATAAATTGTTATAAAAATCGGTCGATATAAATTTCAAACCTTCACATATAAAATTCCAATTTGAAATTCTTTTAATCATTGAAAATGTTCTGATTATCTTTGAATGTAGTTTACGAGTCAATTGCACTGAACATGTACTAATTCGATTTTTTTCCTCTCCAATCAGCTAACTACCTAGTAGTTAACCACCTATCTTATCTCATTTAATTCTTGTGTGTATGTTTCTAATGCCACAATGTACCAAACGTTCATTTATACAATCAACCATCAATCTCATTTTTAAGGTGCGTAATTAAATCTCTCTTCTAGTAAAAGCTACTAGGTGTTTTTAATAGGTGGGGTGTATTAGTTTGAACTTATATTATTACAACCCTGTATGCGTGGGCAAGCAACACCGCGACTATTCACGATTCAGCAATAATGTTGATGTAGAATCGTTTCGTATCGATAGAACAGCGTACGGATAACGATCCTTTGCATTGTAATGTCCGCATTTAACAAGTCCCGATAGCGTGCCATAGTGAACACACATACGTACTACGTACACACAATATCCTCCCTGATAAATAAATCCTTATTGCATTTGGACGACCTAAGATAACATTGAGCATCGCCTATTTGTACTCAACGTATATGTGTGTTTATAACTTTTAGATATTTAACTATCAAGCCACCAACTTTACTCGAACTCAATCCAATTGATACATAACGGGAAAGTTGAAGGTTTCGATGTGGACGGTGATGTTTTTAGAAAAAATCATTTCTTTTTATTTATTATCTGTTTAATAAATAATTTGGACGTTTAATTGAGAATATGATGATGTTGGAACCGGTTCGTGTATAAAATAAACAAATTAAAAAAGAGTTATCTATATCGGTAGTCCAGAAATATTAATTTAAAATCCTGCTATAATGTACACGTTAAAATTTATGATATTTTTCACTCGAATAAGAGATTATTTCTTTCTTTTTTTTTATAAAATTTCTATAATGTTGGCCTGAAACAGTTCGATGGCATTGCACGGTCTCAAGGTAATCTCATTACCCGATCAATACCCAGAATCGTGTCCACTTAGTGATTATTTTTCTATTATAGTTAATTGTGATTGAAATAAAGGGAACGGGATGAAGTTGGTAACGATTGCACCGCTACCCTTGTTACTTTTCTTTTTGTTACGTTTTTATTTTGATTATCATTATTATTATTAATCGATTTGGGGATAGATCCCCAATAGCAGACCGGTCTCCCATCAACAATCGGCCATGTTAAGACCAACAACAACATCACCAAAACTGGTTCCACTAGTGAGAGAGCCCATCGTCATCATCGTCGCAAAGAAGAAGAAGAGTACTTCATTAGGTTATGTGTCCCATTCGCCCATATCAACCGTCTATTTATTGAGGTGTTCAACGTTCGCAACTAAAAGGAATATCGTCTCCTCACAATGTCTATCGTTGTTGTGTTGTTGTTGGTTGTTGTTGTTATATACAGACAACTGTCGAGCAATAAACCAACTTATGAACAAGACAAGCGAAGGTTGGGCGTGGAGGCGGTGCTTGGGCCCAGGTAGAACCAATCTCACCTCGTCATAACTCGTCCTGTAGGCCAATGGGGGGACATGTACCTCATTGACCAGTCACATAAAACTTAACTGTTTGGATCTTATATGCATTTATATGAACATAGAAGTTAAGGGAAACACTAACTATACGGTAGTTGATTGCAGGAAAACTACACAAACCATGCCTTGCTTCTTATTCCACTCTTTTCTATTATCGTTTCGATTTGTTGTTATTTGCCATTGTGTTTGTTGTTTTTTTTTTGTTTTTTGTTTTATTATTGATAGTATCGATGACCTTTTTCCTACCACGTTGAATTGAAAATTAGCAAACTCATTCATCCTTCTATGTTTACATTTATGTTTTCTTTATTATCTACCTTTTGTATGACAACGGATAGCCGGTAGCAATGGTGGCATATACACAGCTATAGACGAGGGTTGGCCGTTTTGTGTTTTAATTAAATCAACTCTAGGGATCTGGGTTTTATATACCTACCTACACACATATCCGATCAAGGGACGCCATTTTAAAATTTCATCCAACAGCATTTTAAATGGATAGAATGGAAAATCGAGTGAATGCAACAAGATCAACGATTCTTTTATTTTTAGATAATATTGACATTAATTTGTTGAAATTTTCATAAAAATTAAAATTTAATTTTCTCCAACCAGAGTTTGATGCGGTTTTAACGCGACATTTATTACCTTGTTAGGTTTTATGGCAATAAAAAAGAGTTGTCAATGATATTCAACTTTTCTTTTGTTTTATTCTGCATTTTTCTGAAAAACTTCGATTGTTAGTTGTCATTGTCACCATTAAATTTGCAATAAAATATTTATTACAGTACCTGTATTCGTATACCTGTAGGTA
>JAZBGY010000474.1:0-59058 GCA_037414755.1 Lydus trimaculatus | reverse complement strand
ATTCTACCGCCGGTTTTTGGAATTAAATGGGAAATTGTATAGGGATTATTTGGTTTGTTAAAGTGCCACTACTGGCTATCAAAATATGATGTCTTTGCTTTGACTAATACTTTCTTTCATTAATGTACTTTATTTTCGAATGTCTTTTTTTATTAAATTCAACAACATCGTAAAGTGCCCATCATCTAGCCTAAGAAAATTCCTGCAGGCCTGAGGATCCTCATAACTCCCCTTTCTGGCCTGCCTTCTTTTCAGCCACTGTTTTGTCCACATTGAACGTTTTCGTTTTTTTTTTCGGATTTGATTTTTAAATAAACTAACGCTACATTGACGATTATAACCACAAGCACCACAGAATTTCTCGCCCTTGTGGACACATAAGATGCAAATAAATTGTAATCGAAAAATGACAACAACTGCAGTTTCTAACCTACAAGTGTCGTTGACAGTTTGGAAAAAAGGGTACTGCACATTTTCTTGCGCATTTTCTTACCAAAATATAGAACATGTTCAATATTTTTTTGGTAAAAATTCTCGTCGAAATTTTCGCACTAAAAAAAAATAATTTTCGTAATATTTTTCACAGTAATTCTTAAAGGTGTAAAACGTATTTTAATAGTTTAGCTTATCATTATTGTTTAAAATTAAAGTGTATCAGTGATATTAATCGCAAGAATGTTTTAGTAGTGTTAATGTTTTGTGAATGGTTTGGAGCACTACAGCAAGACGGATGGTTGCAAGTGATTCAACTAAAAGGTAATTTCAAAAATATTCTAACTATCTAATCATTTTACTAACTTTTCATTATTTGCTTTATAGTAAGTTGCATCGTTGCGTAGTTCAACGAAGACAGTACAAAGGTAAGTCGTTAGTTCATTAAACGGTAAAATAAACGTCATTAGGATTTTCTCCCATATTGCGGATTTATTGTAGAAAACATAGGATAGGCTGTATTACTCTGAAGAGTATTTATCGTACGATAAGTTGTATACGGTAAGAATTTATCTTTTTAATGGAATTTCCGTGGACAAAAAAATACGAAAATACATATGACCATCTATAATTGATGGTTGCTAAAAATCGTTCGAGACAACCGGCTAGAGTCGCACTTTATCTGATAGGTTTAGATGATTAATTAAAAGAAAAATATGAAATTTTCTAGAATTGTTTTTATTGTGAAACATTTCGCTATCTATCTAGAAAGTGTTTATAGTAGGTTAGTTAAAACAAAAGAATTCTATATCAATTAATTTGTTTTTAATTTCGTTCTTTGGGCAGAAAATTTGCGATAAATTCTTTGTGAAATAACAATCGAAATGTAAAGAATCGATACAAATAATAGCATAATAAAAACAATAACATCTAAGAGAAAATATTTATACCATGGTAAATCTAAGGCTGCCACTCTTAAATGCGGAGCACCGCGATGCCTTATTACAAATTCAACCCAAAATACCGCTGTATCAAGTGGTTTATTTTCACGATCATGATAGAATTTAGCTGCCTGTTTAGCAACATCAGTATATTTGGGATTATTTAATAATTCTTGTAGTTTTTCTTCAAAATTCCTCTCATTTATATCCTCATATGGTAACATTAAACCAATACCATTCTCTACAGACATTTGAGCATTTAATTTTTGATCAGCAAAAATCGGTATAGCTAAAATTGGAACACCATGGTAAACTGTTTCTATTGTACTCAACAAACCACCATGTGTAATAAATAATTTCACATTTTTATGAGCTGTAATAAGAAAAAATTCAAATCAATAATGAACGTATTGTCTAATTTGGAATTATTACCTAGGATATCTTGTTGTGGTAGCCACTTTCCAATTTTCAAATTATCAGGTTTTCCAGGTAGATTATCATCTTCGAATTTCCATATCACTTTCTGTTTTAACTTTGAGAAAACTTTCAAAATAGCATCCCGTTTTTCAGTTGATAAATCGGCACTTCGGAGATTAGAACCCATACTGAAATAGATTACACCATCTTTAGCGTTATCAAGGAATTTTTGTAAATCTTCAGGTAGTTGTTTTGGTGGTTGCACATGAAATCCACCAATGTCGATCATATTTGGCACATGTGGTACAGGCTGGTTGATACTTGGATGAGAATTCAGAAGACATATTGATGTATTATAGAGTACTTTATAAAAATCTATATCTTTAGGCAAATATTTTTGAACAAGACGATTATTGTCAGGGAACAAATACAAATGGTAAAAAGCTTGTGAGTAAAATGTAAAAAGTGCATTTGTTAGTCTTTCCCAAAATGTCATGTGATTAGTGTAACTTAAAAACGTCTCAGGTACATATGAAGTCGGAGAAGGATTTCCAACTAATGGATTCAACCAATTACTAGCTCCAACAGTACTGAGAAGTATCAATGGAGCATCAAAATAAGGAGCTAAAGCTTTTACAGCGTTATTTGTAAACTGTTCAACTATTACAACATCGAATTTTTCACCGGATTTTAATAAATCCTGCACATTTGGATGTTCAAAAAAGCCCACGTTCATTTCTTGTATCTTTAACATTAATACAGTAAATGCCAGAAAAGGATTTATCTCAGCCAAATTAAACATATTCATATTTTTGTCGTTACCTAAAAAATTTTAAGTTGAATTGAAACAGCTTTTCATAAGAAGTAACTCACTTTTGATTTTCTCAAAAACACCGGTAAGTACTATATCACGATATGTGCCATTTTTGGGTGGATCTTTCTCTTTAAATGGACTTATCATTGTGATATTATGGCCTTTGTTGGCTAGACCACGAGCCAAAGCACTAGCTAAGTTGAAGTGACTTGGTGAAGGTGCTGGAAATACTAACAAAATTTTTGCACTCTCAACTGAAGTAATTATCAACAAAATTAATATGAACACTTTCATTTTTCTAAATTTTTCTATCAAAACGTCACTAGTACACTGATATCGAATCGGGAAAACACCGAGTACCTATTTCCCTTTCTACTTTAATAATTGCTAAGTACAATTACAATTAATTCACCAGTTTTGATGTATTCTTATTTAAATATAGAAGCGTAAATTGACGTACTTGTACAATTCAACTGCATTATCGCTACATGTTTACAATTCTCTAGGAATATCAATGTTCAACATAATGACTCATACGGATAATATGGATTGCAGATTGTTCCATTCGTTACAATTTTAACCTTATTCTGATGAATTTTTATTTTCAATCATCAGATAAGAGGCTTACAAAGTTAAAAAACAGCTGATAAGATATTAAACGATATGATTGAATCTCGTCTTATGTAAATTAAAAAGATGCTACATTAATTGATTTGATAGGAAATACTGTACTTGAAAGCCGTGCATACCAAATTAGGGAGATCGAATCGGCTTATTCGATCGTATTACAAATCAACCAATTGTAAATGAAGGTCTGTAGGCGTGCCTTCAAATCATCATGGCAGATTATGGTGTTCTCAAACGATATTTTCTATGCTATAGCTTCTTTTTGACTACAATTTGCTTTCAAGTCACTAATTAGTGACTAGTCCAATTAAATTAATTGCAACTAAATCCCCAAAAATTTGTTAATCTACCTACATTTATCTAATTTTCAAGGTTTTATTCAATTGTTTCTACCAAATAGAATGCTATAATTTCGTTCATTCCATTTGTTAGGAATTGATTAGTTTATTTCATTGATTAAGACGCTTTATTGCAGAGTTATGCAGTGGCGTGAATAAAGTGATTTCGCCGAGTCAGCTAATGATGGACGATGTAAATTTTTTTTTTACTTGACTAGTCATTTTAACAAATCATTATATTAGATTTATTCAGGGTCGAATAGATTAGGTATAACGGACCCATCCACCTCCTAAATTCTTCCAAAACTATCATCAGTGTTTTAAATATGTTTTGTTAAACCGATTCTCAATTCATTTCAGTTGTTTGTCATGTATGTATAGATAGAGAAACTGGGTACGTGCTATTCTTGTTGTTTGAACAATCGTTAAAATTATTATCAATAATAAATAGTAGAAGATAATGAATTGTATTTATTGTAAATAAAAAAAAATCTAAATCAGAACAACATTTGTCATCTAGAAACATGTTTCGTATTTTTCTGTTTTCATTATTAATTTCATTTGGACAATGTGCGAAAATTTTGGGTGTTTTTCATGTACCAGCACCAAGTCATTATAATCTCGGTAGTGCTTTAATGCGTGGTTTAGCCGAAAATGGTCATGATGTTACAATTGTTAGCTGTTTTAAAGATAAAACTCCACCAAAAAATGGTACATATCGTGAGATAATTTTGACTGGATTATATGAAGCAATGCAAGGTAGTTTTATTTTCTTTAAAATTAATGTCTATTAAGAAGAGAATTTCAGATAAATCCAAAAACCAGTCAATGTTTGATATGGAAGATATGAATCAGTTTGTACATATTTTATTTTTAGAAGAATTTGGTAATGCTATAGCTGAAACAGCATTACAACATAAAAATTTTCAAGATTTAATCAAATCTAATGAGAAATTTGATGTTGTTATAATCGAACAATTTCTCAATGATGGTTATAAAGCTTTAGCTAAACATTTCAATGCTCATTTAGTTGTTCTAAGTACAGTTGGAGCAAATTTTTGGGTTAATCCTCTAGTTGGTAATCCATCACCATCATCTTACATTCCATGTATTATACTTGAGTATTCCAGTGATATGAATATCTTAGAAAGATTCCATAATAGTTTAGTTCTATTACTTAATAAAGTTGTACACAATTTCCGAATATGGCCTAAACAAGATGCATTTATAAAAAAATACATTTCTCCAAATATTAATTTAGAGGATGTCCTTTATAATGCAACAATATTCTTGTTAAATTCCCATCCAAGTATAAATCAACCTGTACCCTACGTTCCAAATATGATTGATATTGGTGGTTTTCATGTGAAACCATCCAATAAACTACCTAAAGACCTTCAAGAATTTCTAGATAATTCACCAGAAGGTGTTATCTACTTTAGTATGGGATCAAATTTGAAAAGTACAAGTTTACCAAAATATAAACGTGATGCATTAATTGCGGTATTTTCACGTTTAAAACAGAAAATTTTATGGAAATGGGAAGATGAAAATTTGGAAAATAAACCGAAAAATGTTAAAATTTCCAAATGGTTACCACAACAGGATATACTTGCACATCCAAATGTACATTTATTTATTACACATGGTGGTTTATTGAGTACAACAGAAACAATCTATCATGGTGTACCGATTTTAGCAATACCGGTTTTTGGTGATCAAAAATTAAATGCTCGTTTAGCTACAAATGGTGGTTTTGGTTTAACATTACCTTATAAAGAGATTGAAGAGGCAAAATTAGAGAGATTAATTAAAGAATTATTGGAAAATCCAAAGTTTGTTAATATTTCAATTTTATAAAACAACATACTAATTTGTTGGTTTTATAGGTATAGGGAAAATGCTAAAATGAGATCAAAAGTTTTTCATGATCGTCCAAAACCAGCCTTAGAGACAGCAGTCTATTGGGTTGAATATATTATACGAAATAATGGAGCCCAACATTTAAGAGTTGCTGGTTTAGATTTACCTTGGTACAAATATTATTTGATTGATATTTTAATATTAACAACAATTGCAATTTTATTGGTGGTTGTTGTTTTTATTGCATTGTTGAAAAAAGTTTGTGGACCACGGAAACAACAAAAGAAACTCAAAAAGAAATAATTATCGTTAGTTATGAAACAATACAAATAAAAAAGATAATTTTAGAGTAAATTGCCGAATATTTATTTGTTTATTTATTATTATTACATAATGGGTCCTTGGGAAAGTTAATGACCTCGATCAAAGTTGAATTAGAGTTTTAGAAACGCTTATCATTCTTTACAACGTATCATTGTGAATAAAATTATAACGTAGTAAGAATGATACAGCAGAACCAGTTTTTGTTTTAATTAAATTTTTTGCTTATTTCATTTTACTTTTAAATTCAGAAAAATTAAAATTTTAACAAATTTATTCTGTTAGGAAATCCCACCGTTTAGTTTAGTTTACACACAAAGCTGGCTCTGGTTTTTGCGTAGTAAGGTAAAACGTTACCAAAGTGCGGAAATCTTTAGCTCCATCAAAAAACTTTTATAAATCGTTGTCCTTCCACATTCAAACTTTGTACCATCATAAACAACAGTGTTTCTCAACCGGTAATTCACGGATCAGTGATGGAGCCATGAAAGGTTGATTACATATTTCATAGTAAAAAGTCTGGGGAATTTTTTTACTGTCTGCTGCAAAAATTCAGACATTCTACTAGTCCGCAATACGTTGTTTGTTGAGAAAAACTGATATAGAGAATACCTTGACATTCCATTAATTCTACAAATGTAAAGTGCAGTCTCCTATGATCATAGAAGATGCTACTTTAGATGTGTAGAGATTTTCAACTTTTTGCTTAGACAAACCTTAGCTTCTGTTTTAGTTACCTTCCTTGGGGCACAGCAGAACTTTCTGTGATTGCTTGTGTCTTATTTATGTCAGGAAGCATATTGTACAACCTCTAGGAGATACTTAAGATACTTTTATTGCATAAAAATGTACTACAAGAGTCTCATATTACAATAACTTTCTCATGGTTGAAGTACCTTTGTACAAATCATATAAAACACTTCCGTGTATCTTATCTTTAAAAATAATACATTTATCTTTTCAATTACACACTTTTAATTTCGTTTAAAAATTGGTTAATCATCCACTCAACAATTGATGCTTAATTCCAAGAAAGGTGCGGCTGTTATCATTATCTTAACGGTTTATTTAAGGGATCTGTTTGTTTATTTATCATCATTCAAAATAAAAGGAACAAATTCTATAAGGTAGTTTAGAAACACTTTGAACAAAACAATTTTATCGTCGTTTGCGTTTTCTCTTGTTGTTTTGCTTCTTTGACAACCTTTTCATTGAAACACTCAAAATCACGAGAATTAAATTAATCGAAAAAAACACTACAATATCTAACATATAAAGTTGATACCAATACAAATCTGATGCAGGTGGCTTCAGACGAAATCCTCTTTGTCGGATAACGTATTCAATCCAATACATAGCCAAATCCAATGGTCTTACAATTGTATCTCTCATCAGATTTGACATTAATCGAACATTATTCGAATATCTGTAATTTCAACAACGCTATAAAACCGTGATAATTAACATTAATCAGACTTACCTGGAATTATATATGACTTCATTGATAGAATTAAGTAGGCTTTCCTCATTCAATTGTTTGAGTGGTAAAACTTTTGCAATACCAATCCGTTCGGCACGAATCATATTCATTTTTTGATCACCAAAAATCGGTATTCCAAGTAATGGTTTACCATGAAATATTGCTTCAGTTGTACTCAATAAACCACCATGTGTTATAAATAATTGAATGTTTCGATGTGCTAAAATATCACTTTGATTGAACCAATTTGAAATTAACACATTTTTTGGTAGATTTGGAAATTGTTGGCTACTTTTCCATAAAATTCGTTGTGGTAATTTTGAAAATACATTTATTATTGTTTTAATACGTTCATCTGGTAGATCACCACTTTCTAAATTTGTACCTAAACTAAAATAAATTGCACCATTCTCGGCTTGATCTAAATATATTTGAAGTTCTTCAGATAATGGATTTTCGCTAATGTGAAATCCACCAATTTCTACCATACCATGTACTAAAGGTGCATTTTCTGATGTTGTTATATGTGAATTTAACAACATTAAACTAGCATTATATAGTACATCCTTTAAATTCACCGATTTAGGGAAATATTGATCGACAAGTTGTTGATGTTTCGGTAAAACAACAAACTCTTTTTGGAATTTATCGTAAATTGTTATTATTGAATTCCAAATTCGTTCAACAAATGACATATGTCGAGAATATGGTGTTGCTGATAATGGACTTATTGATGGTATTG
Source organism: Lydus trimaculatus (assembly GCA_037414755.1). Lineage (NCBI taxonomy): Eukaryota > Metazoa > Arthropoda > Insecta > Coleoptera > Meloidae > Lydus > Lydus trimaculatus. The sequence goes on along the minus strand of JAZBGY010000474.1, from coordinate 51,083 downwards.
CGGGATTACCCATCATATAATTATTCCATTCGGATGATCCAATTGAACTAAACAGTACCAAAGGTGATTGATAATGATGAGCGAAAGCTGATAAGGCTTCGTCGAAAAATTGTTCAACTATAACCAAATCAAATGTTTCACTAGAATTCAATAATTTTCGAACGTTATCATGTTTTAAAATTGCTTCACTTATCATGTAGCCAAATTGATTAGTTTCATCGATCGATCTAAAGACACTTATATCTTCTAAATCGAATAAACTGGAATCTGAAATATAGTAATCACCTTAGAATGTTCACATGGAAATTTGTGAATAAATACCTGGGAAAAGATCAAGGATTTCCTCAACCAATATAGTCCGATAATTTTGAATTTCTATCTTCGGTTTGAATACACTAATTACAGTAACTTGATGTTCTCGTTTAGCTAATTCACTCATCAATTTTTCAGCTAAAATAAATTGACTGTAGCCGGTTGATGGGAAAACACCTAAAATTTTCACATTTTCCACAGTAACGAAATAGAAAAGTATTATAAATGTTGTCAGATAAAGGCGTTTCATTTCGAAAATTAAGGAATTGTGCAATTCTTTTCCCACTTATACGCTAGACCGCTACCGCATTTGCATATATACAGTTCGTTATTAATTAGTTTCACACTGATTTTAGAATTTATCTACGACCGTCTAGATTAGCTTAAAGCAACTAGACACAATGCAATGATGTGATATGAACACAACACATTTATCAACACATTGTAACAGCATGACTTTCTATAAATAACTAACAACAATTTGCGGTTGACTCGCGAAGTACATCAAGGCTAAGATTAACGAACTGTTGTTATAACACAAAAATAGAGGTCAATGTATGAAAGTATACGTCTATCGTTGGTTGAAGTAAGCAGACAAAAAGAATTATGCCGCTGAACTTATAATCGTAGCTGTTAAGGCTTTAATTCATCATTTTTAAAGTTTTAATTCATTTCTGTATGCGTAAATAGCGGCATACAAGTCGATAGACAATAGATCAGCTGTGGTCGCAGTTCAGGAAAGCCGACACAGGCCAAAACAATCTAAGCCTAAAAGTCGAAAGTCAATATACTTGTATTGTGGGACCTAGTTGTGTTTATAATTATTCAAAGATTTATGATTTCTAGCTTGGAAATAGAGAGCGAGAGAGAGATGAGTATCTAACATGTCTACAATCGTAAATCTTAAGGCGAGTCTCCACACGGACACGTTTAGCCGGTAACTTGTCCACAACGTTTGCAACATGGTTTACGGATGCTGTCTACGCTGGTCTGCACGGCGTTGCAAATTTACCTTGTAATTGTGTGCTTCTTGTGTATTTGGCAGTAGAAATCAGCTAATTTATAATACGTCCCCTTTCTTATATTTATGTTTATTCATTTACCGCACTCGCATGGAACAAATTGTAAGCGCTGGCTGTGTTGCTCTAGCACGTGGGCAGCACTCAAAACGGCTGATTGCTGACAATGGGTGGATTATACGACAAAACAGATCAGAATTAAAAGAATTATATCTGTTGAATGAACCTTATTTCAAGTTTTTTATTATAAAATAGCAGTCTACAGATTTTTCTTATTTCTATCAACAACTATTGTTTTTCTAATCAGGTTTTTGACAATTATTATAGGAATTACCATTAAAGTTATCACAAAAGCGACAATATCCAACAAATTTCTTTGGTACCAATTTAATTTCGTACCGGCATATCTCAAATGTGGCGCTCCTTGATGTCTGACAACATATTCTATCCAATATATGGCTGTATCTATCGGTTTCATTGGTCTATCGCGCATTATTTTCGATCTTCTTTGAGCATTCTCTTTGTATCTGAAAAAAATAAAATAAAATAAAGAACAAAGAATTGCTTATGTTTGATAAATAATTACTTGGGGTTATTCAATATTTTATTTAAAGCCTCTCCAAATGTCTTGTCATCTAAATGTGGAAGATGTACAACTTCGGCATATCCATACGAAACAGCTATAGCCATATTCATTTTTTGATCGGCAAAAATTGGAATACCAATAATTGGTACACCAAAATATATACTTTCGATTGTGCTTAATAGACCACCGTGTGTGATAAAAGCTTGAACATTACGATGTGCTAGAATTGCTTGTTGTGGTAGCCATTTCATTAATTTAACATTTTTCGGTAGATCCGTTATATTATCAGCTTCCCATTTGAAAATAACGTTTTGCTCCAATTTACCAAATACACGTAATATTGCATGACGTTTTTCGATTGGTAGATCTAAACTTTTCAAATTTGAACCCATTGAAAATAATATAACACCGTTAATTGAATTATCTAGGAATGTTTGTAGATCTTTTGGCAGAGACTTGGGTTCGTCAACGTGAAAACCTCCAATATCGATTGCATTAGGTACTCTCGGTACGGCATCGTATACACTTACATCAGCATTAATCAGAAGTAAACTAACATTACCAACAAAATCGTATAGATCTGGTGCACCAGGTATATATTGCTTCACTAATTCTCTTTGTTTTGGTAAAATAAACATTTGATAATAAATTATACCGTATAGATCATAAAAACTGTTTACACAACGTTGCCAAAAGGACATGTGTGCAGTGAATTCTGACAAAGTATTTGGTACGTATGATGATGGAGATGGGTGTGATAACAAAAAACTACCCCAAACAAATGGTGGCATTGTTGCTAACATTACAACAGGTGTTCGGAATTTATAAGCGAAACCCATATGAGCTTCATTCATAAATTGTGATATGAAGATTAAGTCGTATTTTTCATTAGAATTTAAGAGTTTTTGAACGTTTTCGTGCTTCAAAGTCGATTCCGTTATATTTAAACCCAAATCGGTTACATAATGGACTTTTCCAAAATAGGACTTTTCTTCTAAACTGAACAAATTGCGTTTCATTCCTATAACAAAATGATTTTACAAAATTTTATTCATATTGCAACTCATCATAATAATTATAAATGATATCAAAACATATTTGTATAATATTGGAATTTGTTGTTGATAAAGTTATCTAGCAAAATTTTCTAAAAACATTGACTTGCAAAAATTTGAGATGTCAACACTTACCTTCAAAAATTGTATTCAAACTCTCCACACTGATATCAGTGAAATTTTCAATAGGTTGGTTTTGTGGAAATGGACTAACTACAACCACTTCATGACCTTTGCGAACTAATTCTTTTAATAATTTCAATTCCAGAATATAATGACTGGGTGCTGGAATCGGGAAAATAGCTAAAATTCTGTAACAATTTCCAATGGAAATTGTTAATAATAGTAAAATTAGTGAATAAATTTGTTTCATTGTTGATTCAATAACACATACAACAAAAATAAGACCGATTGTGTGTTATCTTATGCTTTTGAAAGATCAACGACCTATAAAAACAACATTGAATTCATATTATGTTATTTTCGTAATGTTTGGCTAAATCAATCGTATTTATCCGTGTAACTATTAATTATCTTACAATTAGACTCAATTTACAAGATAACGTAATTGTTGATCCAAAGTTTCATAGAAATGACGTTTCTTCAAAGCAAAAATCATAATTTTGTTTCATAAAACGGGACAAAATAAAAGGATCATATTTTTAGTGAAATGCGAGGCAAAATTTTATTGCCCGAATATAAATAAATTAAATACAGTAATTGCTAAGACTTTTACTTCCTCTAAATGATCAAGTTTGATCATCTTCCCGAAACGCCACCGAGTACCATTCCAAAAACCTCTCCAAATGATTCAATCGATAGTAGCAACGGATGGTGTGTACCATGGACTTATAATGGACCCCGAACCTCTATGCTAAACAACGGTGGAGTTTCGTACACACCAAGTTTTAAGGACGGAAAATAGCACCGGGGCAAGTTGTCTCTTTCTAACTCTTATTATATACGATCTAACGAATTCTACCGAACTTTACTGGTTGGTTCTACCGATTTCACTCCGTAGGTACCTAGCAACACTAACTCACAATCAGTTAGAAAGAATAAAACTGTCCCGGCACAAGCTATCTGCCTCTAAAAGTGGTAGGTTACACCCATCCCTGTCGCTATTCGGAGTCCATGTATTATAAGTCCATGGTGTGTACAAAGGACAGGCACGTAATCAAACCGAGCTTATGACTCGCGCTTACTAGGAATTCTACGTTCATAGGGACAAATTGCAAGCCTCAATCCCTCGCACACAGTTACAAAGATTTGCGATCACTGATAGTCGCAAATACAACAGTTTTTGACTAGCGTATCGCTACGACAAAAGCTACTTTTTATACGCGAAAGCTAACTGCACATGATTTGAGTTGTAGTTTCGACATTGAGTAAAATAAATCTGCCACTTTTATAGGGTAATTTTTTATTGTTAGAATTTACCACTACACAGCTATTGGTAATCAATTATTCTTTTTCTCCTCATTTTCAAATTTTTGTTTCAACCTGTTGGACACTATTGCCATAATCTTCTTGATTAGAATCAGAAAAACAATCAATACTGCCAATGCAAAAGCTACAACATCGATTAGATTTCTTTGGAACCAATTCAATTTGCTGCCAGCATATCGTAAATGTGGTGCTCCTTGATGCCGAACAACATACTCAATCCAATAGACAGTTTCATCTAAAGGTGGTAATGGACGGTCTTTCATGATTTTAGAACGAATTTTAGCATTCTCTCTATATTTAGGATTATAGAGAATTTCTTTTAAAGCATAACTCAATTTTTCTTCACTTAAACTATGAAGAGGTACACCAATACAATAACCATATGCTTCAGCAGTAGCTATATTCATTTTTTGATCAGAAAACACCGGCATTCCTATCATTGGTACACCATGATAAATACTTTCAGTGGTAGTTAACAGACCACCATGTGCAATAAGACCTTTTACATTTGGGTGAGCTGCAACCAAAAATTCTAAATTGGGCTACAAAAATTACACGAAATTTTACCTAAGACGTCTTGTAGAGGTAGCCATTTCATAAATTTGATATTATCGGCTTTGCCAGGTAGTTCATCTGCTTCCCATTTCCATAAAACGTTCTGTTCAAGTTTGGCCAAAGCATTGAAAATAGCGTTTATTTGATACGGTTTCAATTCGGAACTTTTAAGATTTGATCCAATAGAAAATACTACAACTCCATTTAGAGAATTATCTAGATATTCTTGAAGATCTTTTGGAAGCGGTTTTGATTTAATATGGAAACCCGCAATTTCGTGTACGTTCGGCGCTTTTGGTGTTGGATCATAAACACTCGAATGTGCATTAATCAAAACCATACTAGCATTACCGACAAATTCATACAAATTAGGTGAATTTGGAAAATTTTTCTTCACTAATTCCACATGTTTTGGTAACATTACAAATTTGTAATAAAGTATTGAATATAAATCGTAGAATGTATTGCGACATCTTTGCCAAAAATCCATTTCGGCTCTAAATGATGAAAATAGATTTGGTACATATGAGGAGGGATTATGATGACCTAATAGATAACTACCCCATGCAAAAGGTGGCATAGATACTAGAATTACAGTGGGTACTTTATAATGGTGACCGAAAGCCATTGTAGCATCATTCATAAATAGAGCTGTCATTACTAAATCAAAAGTTTGATTTGAACGTAACAATTCTTGTATATTTGGATGTTCAATACATAATTCTGTTATCATATAACCGGTTTCTGTCATAAAATTTACATTTGTTGGTACACTTGACGTTTCTAGCTTGTACAATTTCTTCTTTCTTTCTAAAATAGCTTTATTTTGTAAATTTAAGTACTAAGTTGTTTTAACGCATTACCTGTAAGTGTTGGAATAATACTTTCAATTGAGATATCTGTAAAGTTTTCTATGGGAGTTTTCTGAGGATATGGGCTAATTACAGTAACATGGTGTCCCCTTCTTGCTAATTCTTTCAAAATAGTTTGTGTTAACGTGTAATGACTGAGCATAGGATTTGGAAACACTGCCAAAATACGAAAACTTTTCACAAAAACGTTCAACAAACACAACACAATACACAATAACACCACCGTATACTTCATTATTACTTTTTTCGGTAAACTATAACTTCATCTAACTTTGAAAGGGAATGTGTAAATCTTAAATGAGTATGTTGCTGTTATGCTAATGATATCAGTGACATAATTATCAAAATAGTTTATTATAAATAATAAAATGAAAGATTAATGATATCGCAAGAGGTCAAAGTAATTTTAATCAGTTACGTTGAGTAGTTTGAAATTAGAAAGTACGTTAATGAATGTTTTTTTAATTATACGGAATAAATATTAGTTGATCCATTATTCTATGGAAATATTATAGATTACACGATAATCCTAATGTCATCGATTTATGATAATGCTTATCTATCAACAATAATTTGTTATAGATGTTCCGTTGTCTGTTTGTTAATTCCATCTTTCTCATAGTTAGCTCTCAAAACTTGATCATACATACAGATCATGTATAATTTTGCTCATTCAGACAGTATTTATTAACATTTCGTTGATTGATTGTGAGAAAAATACCATAAATTTGCGTATAAATTGTAATTTTGCTAATCTCTAGTTAGTTATCGATTCTATCTCTTTTCAATTATTCTCCATAATGATACATTTTTAGGATATAAGTAATGTATAAGGGATGCTCTTAGAGAAGGGAGCGTTCAAAACCGTATAACTTTACTTTTCACACATGGTTTCTTTGCGTAAATAGTCTACACGGCGGGAAACTCGTAGTGAAACAGTCTAAAGCCGCATCCACATCTATCTAATGAATGCAAACAAACGAGAACGAATGCAAACAAACGCGAACAAATCCAGGAATGCAAACAAATGTAAAGAACGCGAATGTCATGCGCAAATAGAAGTAATCGAATGTACTTGCGTTCGCTGATGTTCCACTAGAGGTCTCTCTGGATCAAAAATACACAGCCTAGTAACATGCCCGACTTTTGCCGATGTCCGGTTAGTCAGAGTGGATTTCACATTAGCCAATAGTTCACACGTCGTTATATCTGACTATCTACGGCGCACGAGTTGATGATATGGGCGTGTCTCCACAGTGACCTAATTCTCGACTTGTGTATTTTTGTTCCAGCAAGACCTCTAGCTTCTAGTTCCTATTTCAGGTACACACTATGCAAACGCGAGCGAATCTTTTCTTTGAAGTACCGACAAGCAGCGGATCGCAGTTTTCCACGTACGTTTGCATTTGTTCGGATTCGTTCGATAGATGTGGACTGGGTGTGCTGGATTTGCAAGGATATTTACATCCAGTGGAGCACCCATAGAGGAAACCAAAATAACAGGGGCTTAGATAAAGCATGAGAAGACTCAAATGTATAAAAATATTTTATTTCATAATAATGGTTAGTCATATAAAATTACTCTTTTTTACTTTTCTTTTTGATTGATTTTTGTTCGTTTCTCGAGACTTTGTTGAAGAAAAATCTTGATAATTTTCTAATAACAATACAAAAAATAACGAGAATAACAGCAATCGCTGCTGTTAAAAATAGAATAATATCAATCATATAAAGTTGGTACCATCGTAGATCAAGAGCTGGAGATCTAAATTCAGGTGCACCTTGATGACGTATCACATATTCTATCCAATAAACAGCCGTATCGATTGGTTTCAAAGGTCGATCATGCATAAGTCGTGATCGTCGTTTTGCATTCTCTCGATATTTTGGATTATTGAGAATTTCATCTAGTGCTTGTGACAGATTTTCTTCATTAAGTTCACTCAATGGTATACCAAGAGCATATCCATTCGACACAGCAGTAGCAATATTACTTTTCTGATCACCAAATACCGGTATTCCAATGACTGGTACTCCATGATAAATTGTTTCGATTGTACTCAATAATCCACCATGTGATATGAAAGCTCGTGTATTAGGATGGGCTAAAATATCATTTTGTGGTAACCATTTCATAATTTTAACGTTTTTCGGTAGATTTTCTAATTTTTCTTCAAATTTCCATAGGACTTGTTGTTTGATTTTGGAGAAAGCTTTCAGAATTGCGTCACGAGTTTCTGGTTTTAAATCAGTACTCTTCAAATTCGAACCCATTGAAAACAATACAACACCTGTTTTGGCATTATCCATAAATTGTTGTAAATCATCAGGAAGTTTTTTCGGTGGTACTACATGAAATCCCCCAATTTCGATGATGTTGGGTTGGTGAGGATTGGGATTTGTTACACTTGGATGGGAGTTTGTTAATAATAAACTGACGTTATATAAAACATCTTCAAATGGAATATCTTTCGTTACGAATTCTTCAAATAATTTCTTCTGTGGTGGTATTAGAAAAGTTTCACGAACTACTCCAGAAATACTATTGCCAATTAAATTCTGTAAACGTTCCCAAAAATTCATATTTGATGTTAAATCACCAAATTTATTAGGTACATATGAACTGGGTGCTGGATTGCAGAAAATATATCCACTCATAGCAGCATCAATTGAAGCTACTAAAATAACGGGTGTTTTAAAATGATAACCGAGACCTATAAGGGCTTCGTTCATGAAATGTTCTATGATAATCAAATCGAAATGCTCTTTAGAATCCATTAGTTTCTTAACGTTTGGATTTTCAAATAGTCTTCGTGTTAAACCTGTACCCATTTGGATAATATCATGCATTCCATCAATCACACCTTGTTTGTTCCTTCCAAATAGTCGCTTTTTGAATTCTGAAATGAATAATATTTTTTTAACAACGTGAAAGTTTTACAAAATTTTTATCTAGCCTTCAACAAACGGAATGACGTTTTCTGTGGAAATATCACGAATTTTTGGTGGTGTTTTGTCCGGATATGGATTGATCATAGTTACTTCATGGCCTTTATCCACTAAAGCATTTGCTAAACTTATACCTAGAGTGAAATGACTGTGAGCTGGTATTGTGTAAACTACAAGAATTTTCGAACTTTCCACATTACACCATAACACTATCAAAAATAACGAATGCAGAACTACTGATTTTAAGGTTATCATTGTTCGGCTTGTGATTTTGGAATATTTGCACTTTGCTTGGTGGTAATTGCAGATATGCACAGTTATAGCCTTAATTAATGTCTGAATTTATATCATCACTAACGATAACTAAATAAATTGTATTATCAATATTGTCTCATATCGTTTAATCTTTAATGGTCACTTGTTTCAAGTGGAAGAATAAATATATTTTTTCGTAGAAATGTTAACAAAGTTGCAGACCTTCTAGGGTTGTAAGTGTTTTTTCCTGTATGGCAAATGCTAGCACTGGATTAAGTTGTCATAGTACGGACTTTGTCTTTCTGGAACTTTGAAACTTAAAATACAAGGGTGTTGAAATGAAGACTAATCATAAAAAGTCATCTATTTCATAATAATTGATGATTTTGTACATTTATTCTTTTTTGCTTTTCTTTCTATTTGATTTTTGTACATTTTTAGATTTTCTACCTAAACAAAATCCTAACAATTTCCTAATAATAATGTAGAAAATAATAAAAACAACAATAGTGATTACAGTTAAAAATAGAATAATATCAATCATATGAAGTTGGTACCATCGTAGGTCAAGAGCTGGAGATCTGAACTCGGGTGCACCTTGGTGACGTATTACATACTCTATCCAATAAACAGCCGTATCAATGGGCTTCAAAGGTCGATCATGCATAAGTCGTGATCGTCGTTTTGCATTCTCGCGATATTTTGGATTGTTGAGGATTTCATCTAGTGCTTGTGACAGATTTTCTTCATTAAGTTCACTCAGTGGTATACTTAGAGCATATCCTTTATCAACAGCATTAACTATATTGTTTTTTTGATCACCGAACACCGGTATCCCAATAACTGGTACTCCATGATAAATTGTTTCGATTGTACTCAATAATCCACCATGTGATATAAAAGCTCGTGTATTAGGATGGGCTAAAATATCATTTTGTGGTAACCATTTCATAATTTTAACGTTTTTCGGTAGATTTTCTAAATTTTCCTCAAATTTCCATAAGACTTGTTGTTTGATTTTAGAGAAAGCGTTCACAATTGCATCACGAGTTTCTGGTTTCAAATCAGCACTTTTCAAATTTGAACCCATTGAAAACAGTACAACACCCTCTTTAGCATTATCCATAAACTGTTGTAAATCATTAGGAAGTTTTTTCGGTGGTACCACATGATATCCACCAATTTCAATAACATTCGGCTGAAGTGGAATAGAATTTGTCACACTAATATGGGAATTTGTTAATATTAAGCTAACATTATAAGCAACATCTTCGAGTGTAACATCTTTGGTAATGAATTCTCCGAAGAGTTCTTGTTGTAGTCGCATAGTAAGGATTTCACGAACAATACCGTACATCGTATTAGTAATAAGATTCAGTAAACGTTGCCAGAAATTCATGTGTGTAGTGAAATCACCGAGTTTATCAGGCACATATGAACTAGGCAGTGGATTTGCAACATAATGTCCAGCCATACTGATATCATTTGGTGATAGTAAAATTACAGGTGCTTTAAAATGATAACCAAAGCCTATAGTTGTGTCGCTAATGAAACTCTCAACAATAATCACATCGAAATTTTCGTTAGAGTTTAATAATTTTTTTACATTTGGATTTTCGAATATCATCCGTGTTATATCTCTACCCATTGTCATAAACGTTCGCATTCGAGAAATGATATTTGTTTTATCCATTCCAAATAATCCTTTTTTCAGTTCTACAGTCAATGAATCGGTCATAAAATCAAAATTTTACAAAATTATTAACTAACCTTCAACAAATGGGATGATGTTTTCAACGGAAATATCACGAATTTTCGGTTGTGTTTTCTCTGGATATGGATTGATCATAGTGACTTCATGGCCTTTATCGGCCAAAGCATTGGCTAATGTTACACCCAGAGTGAAATGACTGTGAGCTGGCATTGGGAAAACCACAAGAATTTTTGAACTGTCCACATTACACCACAATATCGTCAAAAATAAACCATGGAAAATTATCGATTTTAACATTGTCATTGTTTTATTAGCGTTTTTAGAATATTTACACTTTACATCAATATAGAACGATAGATGCACACGAGTACATCTTTGATTAATGACTGCTCATTTAAATAATTATTGCTATATCTAGTATCAAGGTATTGCGTCGTATGTTTTAAAATAGTTATTTAGTCATTTTAAAAATTATTTCAAGTGGCCGATAGAACAAAATAAATATTTGCAGAGGTGGTAACAAAGTTGCCTACCGTTTCAGGTAAAACAGATACATTGATTGTTTTGGCAGGTTTGTGGGTCTTTATAGAAGGCCAGCTATCAAAATCAAATACCTTTATTACTGATTTTTTTTGCAAAAACACAATTTGGTTTGTTCTAATTGAAACTTTAAGTACCTTTACAAATGTATACAAGTTGCTTATCTAGTTTTACAGAATATTTCTAAAATTATTTAGATTTAATAGTCAGGTGTTTCCGCAATAGTATTGCCTAAGTGTATTTTATTTATTTTTGGAGTAAATAAGAGCACTGACCTCTGTTTTGAATTAAATTTTCATACATGAGTATTTAGAGTTCTAGGATTACTGAAAATCAGTGCCGGGTTAAACCTCGTAGTGGATCCTAGGCAAAAGAAACCTTGGGGCCTCAATCAGATTATCTCTCTATAACAATTTTCCATTTACAAAACAAACATTAATAGTCACCTAGGCTGCGAAATGCACGTTTTGCGTACCAAGAGAAAATTGCGGCCTCGTTCCGCAATCTTGAAACCTTGTAGTCGAAGTGTACAACATTTTTTATCCAACCGTAAATACTCTCGAATCATTTGACGTGTTCTTTTATCCATTACGCCCGTTTCAAATGACAGACTACGTGAAAAGAGATTTACGTCCGTTTCCAATGGTTACCAAGACTAGTTCCAAAAAAAATGCGATCAAATCAATATTACTCTATCCATTGTCATGGGGTTCCTAGAAGGCATAGGGCTCATAGGCAGGCGCCTACTCTGCCTAAGGGTTAATCCGGCACTGATGATAATAAATAACCAACCTCATGGCGTCTTTCTTTTTGATGCGAAATAATCTCAGTCAGAATAATAAAAAGAAGACCAGTCATACAAAACTTATTTATTTCGTAATACTTGATGATTTTGTACATTTATTCCTTTTTGCTTTTCTTTTTATTTGATTTTTGTACATTTTTAGATTTTCTACCTAAACAAAATCCTAACAATTTCCTAATAATAATGTAGAAAATAATAAAAACAATAAGAGTGATTACAGTTAAAAATAGAATAATATCAATCATATAAAGTTGGTACCATCGTAGATCAAGGGCTGGAGATCTAAATTCAGGTGCACCTTGATGACGTATTACATACTCTATCCAATAAACAGCCGTATCGATGGGCTTTAAAGGTCGATCATGCATAAGTCGTGATCTTCGTTTTGCATTCTCTCGATATTTTGGATTGTTGAGGATTTCATTTAGTGCTTCCGATAGATTTTCTTCATTAACTTCACTCAACGGTATACTTAGAGCATATCCTTTATCAACAGCATTAACTATATTGTTTTTTTGATCACCGAACACCGGTATCCCAATAACTGGTACTCCATGATAAATTGTTTCGATTGTACTCAATAATCCACCATGTGATATGAAAGCTCGTGTATTAGGATGTGCTAGAATATCATTTTGCGGTAACCATTTCATAATTTTAATGTTTTTCGGTAGATTTTCTAGATTTTCCTCAAATTTCCATAAGACTTGTTGTTTGATTTTAGAGAAAGCTTTCACAATTGCATCACGAGTTTCTGGTTTTAAATCAGCACTCTTCAAATTTGAACCCATTGAAAACAGTACAACACCTTCTTTAGCATTATCCATAAATTTCTGTAAATCATCTGGAAGTTTTTTCGGTGGTACCACATGATATCCTCCAATTTCAATAACATTCGGTTGATGAGGAATTGGACTTGTCACGCTAATATGGGAATTTGTTAATATTAAGCTAATATTATAAGCAACATCTTCAAATGGTATATCTTTACTGATAAATTCTGCAAAGATTTCTTTCTGTGCTGGTATAAGAAAACTTTCACGAACAATACCATACATCGTATTAATAATGAAATTCTGTAAACGTTGCCAGAAATTCATGTGTGGCGTAAAAGTAGCAAGTTTATTAGGCACGTACGAACTAGGTGCCGGATTTGCCACTGTATCTGCAGTTACACTAATATCTGTTGGACATAGCAAAATCACAGGTGCTTTAAAATGATAACCGAAACCTAGAGTTGCGTCGCTAATGAAACTCTCAATAATGATCACATCGAAATGCTCGTTAGAGTTTAATAATTTTTTTACGTTTGGATTTTCGAATACCATCCGTGTTGTCTCTTTACCCATTGTTGTAAACATTCGCAATGCAGAAAACATATTTTGTTTATCCAAACCAAATAGTTGTTTTTTTTGTTCTAAAATCAATAATTCTACAATATCAAAAATTTTATAAAATTATTAACTAACCTTCCATAAATGGGATGATATTTTCAACGGAAATATCACGAATTTTCGGTTGTGTTTTAACTGGATATGGATTGATCATAGTGACTTCATGGCCTTTATCGGCCAAAGCATTGGCTAATGTTACACCCAGAGTGAAATGACTGTGAGCTGGCATTGGGAAAACTATTAGAATTTTTGAACTCTCCACAATGCACCATAATATTGTCATAAAGACAAATTGGAAAACTATTGATCTAAATGAAACCATTTTTGATGTGTAGTGGTTATGTAACGATTAATTTTTATTTAAAATCACAATTGTAAACACATATAACTACACCGTTCAATAACCACTGTTCATTCAATTCATGTGTAAACAATTTTCTAAAATTATATCTAAAGTAAATATTGCAAGTCAAGTGACTTGCTCAAGATTCATAAGCCAATTTAATAAATATATATATACAATTGAACTTTGGCATTCTTTTTATCTCACTTGATGTGTAGAAATCCTTGAATTCTATTACTTAACTAATTATGTTCCAATTAAAAATAACTGAATCATTTGAATGAAGTGTTTTGTAGGTGTGTTAAAATAGTTGCCTACTTTTTGTTTAATTCCTGCTAGTCAAGTTAACGACAGACGGTTGGTTATACACGCCTTCTGCTTTCACTAAAGCAGTTGTGCAAGATTTTTGTTTTCAGTTTAGCTTAACGATTTCATTGAAATTGTCTACGGAACATTTGTTCAAATTTACAAAAACCATCACATATCATGCTGTATGTGAGCCAGGTTTCGTGGAAATTCTCTCAGCAGTTCAGATCCAATCCCAACTGCTAGCGATTTTTATTTGTTCAAACATTAGAAATACATACATATAGGTTGAGACAGTTCATCTATTAATATAGGAGAAACTACAAGAACTAGGACAACGTTATAGCCTTCGTCTGAGTTGAAAAGAGATAGCTAGTAGAATCTTTGTAAAATTACCCATCTACAAGACTGTCCTATGTTCCTAGATGAAATGTCTGAACTTGTATAAGTGATAATAATATTATACAACCCGAAAAATTAAAGCCCCTGCCGGGATTTGAACCCGGAGCTCTCGCAATCAGTGGTCAACACACTCGACTAGACACTGAGAGACTCGGGTTCAAATCCCGGCTGGGGTGGGTTTAATTCTTCGGGCTGTACAATAGAGGAATAAACTTCTAGATATTTTTAAATTGTTTGACATTTCATCAATTAGAAAATAGATTTACGTATCCGAGGTTTAATTTTGAAGTTACCATTTTGGATCGCTGTATAATCATTGTATGAATAGTGGTTATATAAAGGTGAAACTATAGTATTAGTTTTCCTAATTAAAGATGATGGAAACAGTTGTGTGTCACTACCCTAATTAGTATTGTTCGGAATTGAAACAATACAAATGAGAGTAACACAATCGACTTTAGATTTGTATACAAGTTTGACATTGTATTGTCCAGTTATAGCGAGATCAGACAAATAAAATAAAATAAGATTTATAAAAATATCAAATCGAATCATAAATAATTCAAGATGGATTTAATGAATTATTCATTCCATAAACAAAGCTTTAAATGATATTCTATAAACAACTATCTGCTTCAAACTTTGAACATCAGTGGTAAGGGTACGATTACACTATCAAGTTTGTCTTGTTCAAGTGACATTTACTTACTCCAAATCAACTTGAACAAGAAGAACTTGAGATTTTGATAGTGTAATCGTATCCTTAGAGATTGTGGCAGAATCAAACTTTTCCTCATAGGATAGTTGTTGTAGAATAATGCATGATAGTTGGATTTGAATATAGATTATGCATCATCACATCAGAACATCTGTATTTGATTCTAAACTGCATATAATAGCATATGATTGATCTTATACAGATCCCAATACTGATTCTGCTTGTTACAATAATTTGAAATTTTTGCAAATAAAACAAGATTATGAATTTTTGATTATATGAATAATTTTATTTATTTATTTATTTTATTTTTATAGTATATATAGTATATATATACGTTTCAAATACAGCATTTAATGAACAACAATTATGTATATATTTACAATAAATAATAATAAATATTATTAGTAATATTAGATGGGCATGGGCAAAAGTTGCATAAATCTTTATTATTTACAATACAACATAAAAAACAATAATGTGATCCTTTTAATGGATCTTAAGCCTAATAAACGCATATTATTATCACAATATGAGTTCACAATTTATTTAATAATAATAATTAGTTATAAAGCAATCGTTATCAGTATTATATTAATTTATTTATTTAAACAATTTACCAAATACAACACATTCTATTATAATTATAGTTTTGTTAATTTGCTAAATGTTACTATTATTATGTAAGTACATCGAAGAGTTTTTTTGCTATATTTTCAATATCCTTTTTGTTATTATTATTATTATTATTATTAATAATATTTTATTGTTATTATGTATAGAAATGCGCACCCTGCGATTCGCTTATATGCTATAATAGATTTTTGTTCTCAAATACATAAAAGATGCCTTTCTTGCATACAGATATACAGGCTCAATTATATATCGTATACAAGAAAGAATATAGGTTTATGTATTTTTTATCTTAACAACACAAAACCATAACCGTTTACCGTTTCTTTTTGTTCATTTGGTTTCATCACCGTGGAGGGCTATAATTTTCTTAGGAAACAAGCAAGATAGCCATGGTTATGTGTTTATTATATAATCCCATAATACACGTCTATATCATCATATATATATAAAAATATAAAATAAATTTTAATAAAGTGTTATTTGAAATTTATTATAGGAAATGCTTTTATCTCCTGCAACAATTTCAAATATTGTTATTTTTCTACATGTAAATCTATTAATTTTACAAATATTTACACATTTAATTAGGAATAACAACTTTTATGTTTATTATTGTTATTATATTACAATTTAATTACTATCCCGTTTTGGCCGAAATAATATTATTTCACAACAACAATACCATGTTTTCGCACAATAACACACTAGTGGCATATTTATATTATTTATGAGCTGGAAAACAAACGGTAATTTCTAACAGAACTATAGTTGTATTTAAACATTAAAAGCTCGCACCTATTTTATTAACTTTTAGAAATCGAAATTCAACATCAAAGTTATAAATTTTCAACTATATACGTCTAATTATATACCTGCAATATAGATTGACTGTTTAATCTGAAGCGATTTTGGGGTAAAAAGTTGGAAAATCTGATATCAGATTTTTGTCGAGAATTGAAGCTTTAGGACATCAAAGAATTCTCAACTCCTGCTGTTTTCTTTGAATAGCTCAATTTACATAAAAAGCAGACACTAAAGGAGCGTATATTGAAGAAATTCCTGTTCAAATCTATCAATTTTTGTAAAGTGAACTGTTTCTCACCTAATTAATCTATAGAAATTACAAATTAATTTTTGTAACAGCTGAAGAGTCATTCTACTCTAATTTCAACAAATATAAAAGCTCGTTTACACATTAAGAATGACGCAAATTTACGTTAGCAACACCGTCCGATCAACGGCACCACCATATGTAAACCGTTCTTAATATGTTAATTACACTAATTGTAAGCAAGACGTACACCGATTATCTCTTGTCTTATGTCTGGGAAAATTATAAAGAAGCATCTTCATCTCAAATTCAGACTTCAATTTTAGGCACTTTCGAACCAAGAATCTTATTAATGCTCGGATGCAAATGGGCGTTATCTAATAAATGTTAGAAATTACTTTTATTTTTTTCCATATAAATAACTAATAAAAATTGCTGGTAATACGGTATTGAGCGAATACATGGCATAAGCTAGTCGTAAAAATAAAAGTAATAAGAAACCGATGATAAAACGTTTCATTTTTGATATTGTAGCTTTTATTTCCGTTATTTTTGATTCTCTTATGGTTCTTGGAATATGTTAAAGAGACACTCCAGCGTTCCACAAAACTACCATTATTACATATAGAAAGACATTGTAGCGTCGTTGGGAACAATATTACATGTTCTACCTTATACAAATAACGATTATTCTATATATTTACACTAAGAAAATACGATTTAACTGTAGTAAGACTTCCTCTCTAGAGATTCCTGTATCTATGAACGAATAGTTTAATTTCCGTTTTGATCGATTAAAATGATGAAGATTAAAAAAAATAAAGAAAAAAAAACAAGAAACCATATTAAAAGTCGATTTCGTTGTTGTCGATTCTTTCATTCCACAAATTTCTTATCTAATTTTACCGGAACGATAGTTGGCACCACCACCAATACCTGACCGATGTCTACTATGTCCACCACATAAAATACGTTTGAAAGCTTGCCGGAATTCCGGATTAAAAATTGTATAAATAACTGGATTTAATGTTGAATTGAAATAACCTAACCATAAAGCAAAACTCATAATATAATCACTAATTGTACATGAATTACCACATAAAGGCATCAATAATGCTAAAATAAAAAATGGCAACCAACACATAACAAATGCACCAGTTATAATTGCTAATGTTTTGGCAGCTTTACGTTCACGTTTCGCTTCTAAACTTTCTTTTTTCTCACGTCTATTGGACGGTAAAAGTTTATCAACTGAAGCCGGACATTGTGGTAATTCTTTCGTTAATTCTACCTAGAAATTTAATAAACCGAAATATAATTAAAAAAAATCAATAATTGAATTTAATACCCTGCTAATATCGCTGATATGACTCTGGTGGCTAGCTGACCCATTATTTGTCGTTGCCGATGATGATTTCTCTGGAGAAACATTATTGGAAATTGGTATTGGTTGAGTTATTGGTGCTGGTTTTGTTATGGTAAAAGCTGTAGTTTCTTCTTGTTTACCATTACTTTGTAATTCATCTTGTTCTTCAACTGTTTCCATTGTTGTAGTTGATTGACCTTCCATCATCACCATTGATGATACTAACGCTTCGGTTGATTTTTGTTGGTGACAAGGTTTCATTTTTAAGAAACGTCGTTTTGTTAAAAAATTCTTCGGTACACGACTATTATTATTATTGGGTTTTTCAGTTTTCAATACAACTTGTCCTTTCATTTCACGTCGACGTCGTATACGTTTTCTTGCTGTTTGAAATATTTTCCAATATAATATAAAAATTACAAATAATGGCACATAAAATGTTGAACTTGTTGCAAATATTTGATATTTAACATCTTGACTAACTAAACATTGTTTTTTCACTTGTATTCGATATAAATAATCAGGATCTTTAAATTGTGGTATTTGTGGTGCTAATGATACAACTAATGCAATACTCCATACAACAATAATCATAATACCAATACGATGACTATTCCTTGTATGGATGTAATCAACATTTGTTACAGCCCAATATCGATCGACTGCAATCGCCACTAAATGTAAAATTGATGCTGTACAACATAAAACATCAATTGATGTCCACATATCGCATAATTCAGGACCCATTATCCAATTGTTGCTTATCTGGAAAATTATACAAAAAATACAGATTAAAATAAAACGACTAGAATAGATTCACCAACACTTTTTGCAATTAAATTGTTTTCATTTAAATGGAAATATATGCGGCCGAACAAGAAGCATATGTACGCAATCGATGTAAAGTTTCAGAGACCCTATTTTGTTGTAGAATTTTAATTTGTTCAACAATTGAATTGTAAAAACATGTTCAACAGTTTACTAATTGAAATTAGACAAAAAAAAAATCCAACATCAACATTTTAAACTGTTTAAAGTATGGTAGTGGAAAAATGGTGAATGCGCCGCCACAGAAACCATAAAGCTATTGTATTACAAATGAACAGTACAGAAACAAAACAAGATATTGAATAACACATAACCAGATTTATCCTTTCATTAGTCAAGGACTCGTTATAATCCTGTGAAACAAAATTTATTATTTTTAACGAACTGGCGTTCCTATTTCAACTGGTTGACATCTTTGCGTTTGTACGTGTAATTGTACTAACTGTTCGCACAGGTGATCGTACTGGTTTGTGTTTGTTAAATAACAATAAAAGGTAAAAGTCGTAAAATGGTGGATGCACTAGAACAATTGCTATAACTTTTACAAATAAACAAGCCGGAATAACAATTGTAAATTTTACTTGAATACAATTGGGCATCTCGTAATTCTATTTGACAATGTGCAACTACTTAATGTTGCCGTACAGCCGAAGTTGTAACCGATATAGACGGTCATAAAGATATTTAGGATTTAGGATCCACCATCCCAACTAGAAGTAAGTTTTAACATGATTAGTTGATATGAACTTATAAACAAAAAAAGCCTTTAGTATTCTTACAAGCTTGATATCTTTGTAGTTTTGTAAATATTTGATTAAACAACATCAAAGCGTTAAAGTTGTAGAAATGGTGGATGCGCTACAACGTTTATTTGTGTACATTTCCTGAAACTTTTATGAATAAACAATCATGCATTTAGGTAGATAAAGATGTTGAGTAAAAGAATGAGAACTGCTTTTAAGCTTAACAAATTTCCCAGAAATATTCTCATTCAATAATTATAATTCAGATTAAGGAAACCATCGATCAGTACTGAACTGAACTGGAATTTTAACCATGAATTGTTAGGGGGAAATAATGCGATTTTACTGATCCATTAAATTTCATTGTAATGTACTCGCAAATGAATTATTGTGATTACATAAAGAAAATCGAAAATAATTTTTATTATCAAATATCAAATCAGGACAAATTTGAAATTCGTTTTTTAATATCATCGTCATTTTTCATGTTTTACGTGTGTTCTATGCAGGTAAATTGAGTTGTAAAAGTATCAGTATGGATATTTTTGAATACACATTCACTATACTGAATATGAAGTTGATAAGATGTTTCGAAAAGTTTTCAGAAACTAAATTTCCATCTGTATCACTTCATAAACGAGATGCAGGTGTCATAGCGAAAATTCAATTCCGTATTCTTCTATTTATTGTTCCATTTCTTGTTTTTTATAGAAAAAAAACTGGAAAATCTCCAAGTTATTCATTCAATTGTTTCACTTTTAAATGGATTAATTTCAGTATATAGAAATTGCGTCATTAGATTCAGTTAAATTTCATAAAGTTGGAAGTTGATGTCTGAAACTGTTATGGATATACGCTGATTAAATCCGACTGTTTCCAGAATAAAATCATTTCCAAAATTCTGTCTTAATACAATAAACGGATTGATTTATTTCAAATGACAAGAAAGCCAACAGATTACCCATAGTATAAAGATAGGGTTCTTGGAACAATGACGAACTAAAATGAAACATTAAAACTTCTAAAATGTTTGATTTTCGGTTTAAATGAATTTTAAATGAAATAGTCTTCTAATCATCGGAAATTCTGGTATTTATAACAGTTTCAGCAATAACAGAATTATTGCTGTTCGCTTCTAAAAATTTATTCACCTATAAAGTGTGTATATCATCTATTTTTTGATATTACAAAGACATAAAAGTTATGAGACATTCGTGCTTGTATATCAAAATTATTATTTTTCGTTATTCTTTTTTTTATTGATCCTGTAAACAATAAGAATAACGATACTTATATTGTACTGTAGCGAACTTTCACAGTTTTAGAGCATAGGATTTAAGGGAAATAAACTTTTTTTTTGGTAAGAAATTGTGAAAGTGTAAGTCTACAACAAACAAATCCCAATTTCCGAACAAGTAGACTCGTAAAGTTGATATAAATTTTAATTTTAGATTTTGCAAATATGTTTTTGCTGACATTGTTGAAAACACAATTCTTTAAGCTTACAGTTAGTTTTTTTTTTATAGCAATCATGACTAATATCTAATGGATACTTTCTGAAAGCTTTATGAATATGCTTTGTTATTTACTTAAATACATTAGGAGACTTTATTAAAAACTCACACCCTTCAGAATTTTGTTTTTTCTATCCTATTACTCGTAGCTGTAAGCGTCTTCTACATTGATTAAAATAATTATTCGTATCACAACCAGTATGGTTGGCAGGCTTGCAAAATACGAACACTCGCAAAGCAGTTTTTGTACGCGTGACTTTTTTGTGTCGACTTTTGTAAAATCTTTTTTAATGAAATTAACTTATTTCTCTAAAAACGTAGGATTGTACCCCACCCAGGCATATGAACAATTGCACAAACGTGACCGGGCCCCGGAGAAATTTTTACACAAGCCCCGAAAATATAAGTATACGGAGGCCAGGTCCCAAAACTATATTTTGTAGGGATCTTTTCGAAAAATTTGAATTTTCAAATCAACACATCTGGTATTTTGGCATTTATCAAATTTAATTCGTTTGTTTTTTTGTTTCGTCCTAATTGTCCTACCTGTTGCCCTAGACCAGCAATAATATGTCGGAACTATATAGCGATGGTTTGATTAAATTATCAAAATATGAATAAAACAGAGTTGTTTTACAAATGAAAACTTTTATTATTTCGGTTACAATGAAGATTTTCAATTTTCTTGGCGCTCTCAGTAATTTGTTTGTCCTTACAATTACCATTTTCAATTATTTTCATTATTTTCAATTTGTTCTTCGTCACATTCATCTGGGATTTGATCTAAACCGTACACAATATATGGACTTTTAGCCAAACGTATGTCACGTAAATATTGAAGTTTTTGTGAATGATCCAATAGTTCCCGTCGATAGACATTTTTTATTACAATGTAATTCATAATGTAAGCTAAATAATGGGGTGCTGCCATTGCAAGAGTGATAACAGCAAAAGGTGGAATAATAGTATACCACATGTCAGAAGAATGTTTTTAACAATTTTCAATAAAATTGTCGCTATGGTAACAGTATAACTACCACAGATCCAGCTTTCTTGATCTTTATCTTTTTGTTGTTTTTTTTTTTGTTTTAATATAAAAGGACTATCAATTTGAAGTTCAGCAAGACCATTAATAACAATGTCATTTGAATTCCTACCATTCCATTTCCAGGTATAGCTCACAATCTAGTAAATGGTCTACGTTTATACCGACCCTATCCTCCCTTTATGTTCTTGACAACATGAATTCTCTGATAATACATACGATGAAATCAATTGATTCCATTTCTTGTAGAATTTTATGTATTAGCGGAGAGAATTGACTTTTGGTAATAAAAAAAAATCACAAATAAATCACATAAAATTGAGATTGATTATGTGGATGAGTTTTTTGTTATCAAAAAAAATAAAACGTTAAATATAACCAACGGAAAAAAAAGCAAAAAAAAACAGTTGTCCTCCATATTAATATTTATAGAATGGAGAAAACATGTTAAATAAAATTGTTTGCTCGTGGTAGAAATAACAAAAAAAAAAAAATAAAACCGTCTCATTTCGTTTTCCAAATAAAGAACCAAATTTGAATGAATAATCACGGCGCTAAAATAGTTCTAGTCATGTCAATTTCAATCAGAAATAAAATATTAATGTTGGTAATATTGTATGCAATTCTTGTATGTTTCATACATGTTGTAACAATGAAACGTTTATATTAGAAAAATAAATCAAAAGCGTTTAATTTTCAAACGAATGTTGTAAAATAGAGCAAAATAAAACAAACAATTTTTATTGTGAAACAAAGCTATAAATCCATTTTAATTCTACTAAAAATACAATTAGAATGACATAAAATACGCGGATTATAAAGGAATATGATGATGCAACATTACAGATTTATCTATTTTTTTGCAATAGACTAAATTAGTGAGCAAGTGTCTAATGGAAATCTCTATTTCACTGGCTGGAGGACAGAACTTATCGCTAGTGGTGATTCCATGAATAGCAAATGTTTGATGGTTTGTCCAACTACCCTACACCCTACGGATTAAGTTTGGTTGATTGTTATGCTTTTCCAATTCGGATCGACATGTCGAGGTTAAAATTGCTAATCTGTAAACTTGTAAATTTTGCTCCAAGCAATCAACAAATCAGATATCAATTTTTTTTTTGTTAAAAAAAATCGTTGTAAACCCGACTAGAGGCTAGATGGTTATAATTGAAAATTATGATGAGGATCGAGATCTAGATTTGCTTCGAATCGTGTCACATATTTGAAAATTCACGACAAAAAAGTCTTATAACAGAATTTTATTGATAGAATTTTCAATAGCTGTCTTTAGACTAGCAAACCATTCAAGTGGAAACCTCCAATACATTTTTATAGTTTTTTTAATGCTTTGTATGATACGAAAAAGCTTATCGATAACTTATACAGACGCTTGGACAATTAATTGACGTCTTCTTGTTTAAAATAAACGTCTATAGTTTGGATAAAATCGAGTAGAGAGTAGAGGAAGACTAAAACAAACGTTTGGCTTAAGTCATTAAGAACCAGTGATGAAAATAAAATTATACAGAGAATCTTCAAGTAAACACATCTTTTGAACATTAATGGGAGCTTGTATTTAAATAAAAAATAATTAAAACAAAAGCTCCCGTTTGGATTATTAATTTTATATTAACTTTTTTACGACTATAGTAAAATGTAAACGTTGTAAGACTAGTTTTTAATTTTATTCAATCTACCTCTCTATCTCTCTCTCTCATTCTTTAATGGAAATGTAAATAATTTTCTTTGATTACGATATGCAATGTAAATTTCATTGTTAATGATGTAATAGCAAGCTTGATTTGACTTTAGAAAATTGAAAATGTCTGTAGCAGTACTTTAATCAATCATTAAAAAAGAAACATTATTTAATTTCAACTCGTTCTATGTACAGAAACAAAAAAAAAACGGTAATTGTGATTGTAAAGAATTCATTTCCATCAAGTTGAATAAAAAATATTGTTTTTCTTTATAAACAATAACAACAACAACCCAACTTCCGTCTGTCTGTTCTGTCCACCCACCAACTGACACATCTTTTAGATTTCGTTGTATAGTGGGCTTTCAACTTTTTAATTACTTTTCTAATTTTATTCAGAATAAATTGGATTTTTTGTCGAACGATTAAAATCTACAAAAATTTTAGGCCTTTTTCTTCCCCATGTCTCTCCGTTTTTCTTCGTTACGGTACACATGATTTTACAAAACTGATTGAAATTCGGTTTCATTTCACAAATTTTAATATCATTCAAATATAAAATCTGCTGACTTACAATAACAGAAAAGGGGGAACGTATTCTAATATTAAGTTTTAAGTGGAGTTTTTCTTTTTTTTTGTTTGTTCGGCATTGTTATTATTAAGGTCATCGTTAAAGGAAGTAATTCCAGGATTTCATCAGAGGTAATGGTGAACTAGAGTCCATTCATTTCAACCTTATTCTTTCAAACAACTTTTGTTTTATTTTTGTTGTTTTTGTACAATACTCGTCTTTATTGTTACTATTTGCCATTCTTCACCGACTTCTTTATCTCATTTACATATTAAAAGGCTAAAGTGTGTTGGTCGTTGGTGGTTTATAATCGTTAGCAGTCATTGTAAAATTCTAATTAGAAGTTTAATGTGTATTTAGTCGACAAAACCGTCTGGTAGTAGAAAGAAGCGACAAAATCTCAACAATTTACATAAATATAGCGTAACGAGTATCTTTAAACTCATTAGTGATTTTAAATTCATTTTGAAACTTGATTGTGGAACAACACTTTTAATTTGCATTGTTATAAAGGAGGACAATGCAATAGTTATGATTTTCGTTTAGTTAAAGCTCCCTCTTGAATGTTTGCCGGCTTAGAACGTATAGAACTTCCAAAGAAGTGTAGCGACAGGACATGCTCTCTTTGTAATTTATCTCCGTAAATAATGATGAAGACGTAATTTTCGGTGTTATCACTCATGTTGACTCGATGAATTTTCATCAAATGATACAACAATTTCGATTTGGTCAATAGAAGAATTGCAATTTTATAGATTAAGCAAACAGAAGAACATACAAGTCTGTGAAAACAATCTATTTCCAATTTGTTTTTGTGCACTAACTCTCTTATTAAAAGTAATTTATAAAAATTCAGCTTTGGTAGAGAACGTATTGTGTTGTTTAAACGACATCATATAGCATACGAATTGCTGATTGTCAGGACTTGACACAAAAAAACTACCGTCTACATTACAATTGTTCAGTGTAAAAATTTTTTTTTGATTCTCTTTATCTTAAAATCCTCCAACATTCATGTCATTTTAGGATTATCAGATGTACATGTTATATACAAATACGAACACATCAAATTTTATAACTTTCCCACTGTGATGACGATTCAGTGTATCTAAAAATAAATTGTTCAGATTTGCATGTCAATTTTCGACGAGTGGTGAGTCGTTTTTCTATGAATAAATCTTCGTGTTTTTTTTTCTACAGCATATATTCAGAATATAATCGTTTGTATTTTATGCATATATAAATTTATAACATAGATGTTTATCATTAGTGTTTTACGTTGTGTATCGTAATATGCACATGTTTCAGACAGTAAACGGGGTCTGGTGTTCTGTTGTTATTACAAAGTCTGTATTTTATTGGAAGATGGTTGGCTTGTTTTTTGACAGTATATATTGCTTTAATATTTGCTGAATTTCACATGTGCTAACAGAGAAACAGTTGTGTCGTTTGTCAAATGGAAACGGAAATTTTATCCGAATCAAGCACTTATATTTGGTGAGGAAGTAAATGGGGATAATTAGTTTCCAGAATTATATTTTTATTTTAATTATCCAACTGTACGTCCGCTTAACACACAAAATAGGTCCAAGTAATTTATTACTCTCCATTTAATGTAGTGTCATTAAAGTCATCTAAACTTTCCCTATTTCTAAATCCTTTGATGAAACACTACCCTCTACAGTGTTGGTTCCTTAAATGCAAACACTGAAAAAATACCAAATATCCCACGACGAGTGATTTGGCAAGCTTCACTCGGGCTGGTAGAGGCTTGGACTGGCTTGACTCGGAGATGATATTCCCACGACGCGTGTGAGTTCATGATGTGTGATCAGTGTTGGCTTAGCCAGAGTCTTGTCGGTGCCATAATACAGTTTAGTTTCCCCTCTATGCGCCTCCAAGCATCGCGAACAAGGTTTTTTTATGGTTTAGATGGCCTGGATTCCATATCGTCAGCTCCCCTTCATGAAACAACAGAAACTCCAAAAAATACTATGTGAAAAATAACCACATTTATCAACGACAAACTCGGCGTTACTGAAATGTGGCGAACTTGCCTATAGAGCCGAGCCTGAGAACCGCTCGCCTTCCCGTTTACTCGTGCCAAATTTACTGACAATTGGTGGGAAAGCACAAGCCATCCCGAGTCGAGTCAGAAATGGGTATCGAGTCTGGCTCGTGGCTTGCCAAGCTTTAAGTGTTTCGCGTAATTTAGGGCTTTCTCTAAATATCACACCCTCTTCCATTTTTGTCATGGTCATAATGAGACATCTGTGGCAAATTGCGACAGACGAATGTCGAACTACATCTACATCATCGGAATATTTTCCAATGTTCGTATTTCAAAAAGCAACACTGTATATATTCCTT
This sequence comes from Lydus trimaculatus, assembly GCA_037414755.1. Taxonomy (NCBI): domain Eukaryota; kingdom Metazoa; phylum Arthropoda; class Insecta; order Coleoptera; family Meloidae; genus Lydus; species Lydus trimaculatus. The sequence continues at coordinate 23,983 of JAZBGY010000474.1, read as the reverse complement.
CTACTAGGAGTCTACCAGTTTAAAACCACCAATTATTACATACAAACACATCCAGGACGACATTTTCTTAATTGCTATAAGTGTCAAGTAGCAATTTGGACGAGTTCATATAATGTCCCAGTTGAACTGTATGTAGTTTTGTTGTATTGAAAACTATTGTACTGCAGTTTAGTTTGCGGTTGAATTTAAACCGACTTTAATCCTCACAGACACGGATCACCAGATTGCGTCTCATCCAGTAGAATTGTATTGTAAAGTTTGTACAACGGACAGGTCCGACAAGAGGGAGATACCACCGGTACAAATTACCGGGGTCCGAGTTACTCTAGAACCCAGAATGGTCCCCGACGTCATTGTAATTATAATGAAACGTCATTTTTGGAGCTCGTAGAAAAATTGTCATCTTACCGGGTCGCAGGTGACGTGGAGTCACTGTTCTTGACGGATATGCATTTGAACCAGTGATGGTTGCTCTAATATGCGATCAATAGAAGGACGAAAAACCACTTTTTTGTTCATTGGAAATCAAGTCTATTTGATGCTAATTTTTTGTTGAATGTAGATAAGACAAACTGTCATATATGATGGACAATTGTAGCTTCCAATGATAGCTGCAAACAGATAATTGATCACTTCCCAGTGAATCTATTGTTGATATATTCCCAGGAGAAAAATTTATCAACCACTGTTGACATTATAATGTAACTCGACTCAAAATACGCTACATTTTGACGGTTATTTTTTCCAAAATTACAATTGTAATCGTAGTACAGGATCAACTGAAGTATATAGAGGGAAATAAGTCCAGGAATTATGTTCGATATGCTTAAGATTTGTTCATATTTGTCATAAGAATTGTGATGAAAACTATATAAAAGCTCACATTATCTGACCGTTAAAGGTAATGATTTTGGAACTGTGGAAGTCAATTTAATTTTGTTACCTTTCATGTCCAATCATCGGAAATTTAAGAAGGACTTTGCTATAAAAAGGACCAATTCGTTTCAATATTGGATTACAGATAATCTTTCGTTGGTAAAATCTCCGATTTCGACCATCTCTAAAGCGGAAAAATTATTAAAAATCATGTATCAAGTTCTATTTCATATGATCTCTTTCAGATTGCCCTTTAGGCTTTCAGATAAGCATCTGTTATCATTCACAATACACATAAATAGTAAGGTCTAGAATTAATTTCCGGTAAGTGTAAATATAGCCAAAAAATTGTCAAGTCTCAATGGGTTTTTTATTAAAGTTTACTTCGCTAGAAAGAAAGTTCGTGACTTCTTTTAAGTATACTAACCATTCCAAATGTCCGAATCTCTCTATAGACTATACGAATTGATAGACATCCTCCTTTCCAATTTCTTCCACTTCATCTCAATCCTGTTACAGAATTTTATCAGCATTTAACACCCTAACATTGTCGTTTTCTCACAACTAGAATCAACTCACTTATATCTTGATTATTAATTGTATTTGGTGACTGTTCAATTCATTATGTAATATGTGGAAAGTTGGATTTTCAACCACTAAATCAAATCCATATCCATCATTACTAATTGAGAATTTTCCATTTTTCTATTGTGCAATTGAAGTTTAATCGCTGGAAATTTTAATTAATTGCTAATTTTACTAGATAGAGCGTATTTTGCATCTCTGTTTTGCTCGCTTCGCACAATTATCCTGCTTTTTTTTGTGAAAAACAACACGAGATAACCATCTGGTAGAATGTAATAGAGGCTAAAATTGTCATCTGTAGTAGTGTATGATGTCATATCAATTTGTCAGATAAGAGTGTAATTTATAAAAACTTTTAGTTGGTATTTTTACGCTAATAGTTTTATTAATTGGTAAAGTTGTATGAAAATATTTCATTACAATCGTGACATTAGTAATACACGAATTGATAGTTATCTATAATGGTGGAAATTCCATTCAAACTTAATATACTGTAATTTAATTCAATTTTACAACAAATAAATAGATTGTTTCAAGTCCACTGTTCTATTATTAGGGGATGTAATAAATATTATAATTTATCTTTATACCGTTATGGTTTTGTACATATATTTCACGATTATCATTCGTAATCAAACCGATTTCTAATTTATTATGCAGTACGATTTGATTGCAAACTATCATATTTCTGTATATTACACGAAAAACGTAAATTGTTAATATAAATCAATTGAAACGCAAATAATGCATTCAGTATAGGTATGTGCATTTATCAAATTTAAATCATACCGTCATAGACTGCAATTTAATGGTAATCAAAATTTAATATTCAATTACTATAATTCTAAAATTGAAGTCTATATTATTGACATCTACCTTTTTACCACAAATGAAATTTAATTTTCCACTTGATAGTTACACCCAAAACATTTTCAACAATTTAATGTAAAACACTCAACATCATACAAACTGTATTGTTCTGTACCAAAACTAACACAAACATGTAACAGGTAGAAATTATGATTTTCAAATTGTTCACCTGATGGATTTCGGTGTTTTATTATAATTTAATTAACGAGCAATCCGTGTATTCTAATAAAATTTTGAAAATATCGAAATTTTGTGATGTTTCCTAATTCGCAGAATAAGTTAAGTCGAATGAAGACGTTTTCCCTGAAACTGCACTAATCATACGATACGTTAAAGTTATTGTAAGTTGAAGTTTATATTAAATTAGACTCGAGAATCCTAATCTCACTACTAAGAATAACTTTATTCAAAGAAATGTAGATTTAAGAACAATACAATCGGCTTATAATATTAGCTGTAACGTTTAAAGTCTCGAATTCCTCCTCTACCTGATGCGAATTATTCCATCTTTGATGAACCAAAAGTGAGCTATTTGTATCCGTTTCATAGGATAACAACGAGGAATTTGGAAAATTTGGATTTCTCTAGTTTTTATCTAATTTCTAAACTGTTTTATAGCGTCCATACCACCACCATTACTGATTCACATATCAATGTTTCCCACCAAATAGGATACTACTGTTGGAATTGTCGTAAACTTTTTTATGTTTCAGCCTCAGGGATTATGTGAAACTTATTTAGTTTTTTTCCACCCCTTTATTCCAAATACTGGTGAGATAAATTGTATAGGTGAAATCTGCTATGGTGCGCATCCACCATTTTTACAATTGAAAAATTGTTCCTGATTCGATGAAATACGTAAAAATTCGATTTGTTTTTATCATGAAAAACCACTTATCATTGTGTGTTTCATACAAAATTAGAATTGATATATATATAGTTATATGTAGAGTAATATCGACAATTTTCACTTATATTCCGGAGTGTACGTTTCACGGATAAATATTGTAGAGAGATACAGAGAGGAATTGGTATAAAATGGTATATAGCGGGCGAAACAGAACCTTGATAAATGACGTATAGCAGTGGAAAGAGAGGATTAAACGCTACCGTTGAAATTTATAAAGACGTGTAAGTAGATCGATTCGTATATATCTCTCTTTGTCTTTGTATGCTCTATTACATATATTTCATATAGACACAAATAATGGTTGATAAGCGACTTTTTTTTTTCTTTTGACCATCTTACATCTATATCAACGAAGCAAGATAGAGCGAGATAGCTATCTGTTATAGATATAAACGTTATAATATCTTGACAGGAAGTCAAGAACGTGAAAGCTTCCTTTTAGATGATAAGAACCAAATCAGCAATTTGTCTTCATATCTGAGAAGCATGTCAGTTTAGCTAGAGTTGGAAATTTTACGCTCGGCTACAAGATCAACAATTATCTAATTTTTTAATTTATTAATAATAGATTTAATTACTCTCAACTACTACACAAATATTGAATTTTAAATTTTATTTGAATGGGAGAGACAAATTATAAAAATTGTTAATAGGTACCATATAAACCCTATATACACTTCATCGGTATCAGGAAAGTACTAAAAATGTTGAGTACCTGTTATTCAGTGAAAAATTCAATTTATCTTGACATCTAAGCTGATAACGTTTTAATGTGGAAATATCTCATATATCTCAAGTCACAGATATAATATTTTATTCCATAAAAGCATCAGTAATAAAAAAAATTCTTTATAAATACTTTTTGCGTATCGAAAGTACAATTGTTAAGCTTGACTGACTCATATTTGATTTATTTAACAGAATTTTCCATCATAATTCAAGAAAGTTAAATGAGAATTTCTGGTATATCAGTACTGATTTTAAATAAGATAAGGTGTCATGTGACTTTCTTAATTTTTAACTTTTACTAATTCTTTCGAATTTAAACGAGATAAGTTTTCGAATTAAAATCAGTAGACAGTTTTGATTGAATCTTATTCGATTTTGTTACACAAAATTGTAAAATTTTCAGTAGAAATAACTAAATAACTCCATAAATTATTCATAGTTAGTTGAACTATTTCGATAGAATTCACCACAAATAAGTATACAGAAATAAAATAGGATTCTATCATTCCCCTTGAACTATCATCTTGTTGATGTAATCAAGCAATAATTCGATTCAAGTAATCAAATAAAACACTATAATCTTGAAATATAATTAAATTACATGTAGAATGATGAAATTATATTTCGCAATCCTTCAACAAAACAGAAACAAACTTAAATTAATTAACAACTTACAACTATGGTATAAGTAGATTTTAAAGAGTTGAACAAATTAAGTACACCAACTTAATTGCAACGGATGCATTTTGGAGTTTCATTAAACTTTAAATAAATCGTAATTTTCCAAATAAGCCGACTTATACTGCTTGTTTATATACATATAACAGTCAACTTTGAAGTTTCATAGGATCTCACTAATACTCGATAGAAAGTTAATAATTTTTCCCAAGAACCGGAAATCTGGAATACCTATTTAAGATACAGCCTTGAACTATTAGATAGATGGTCTTAATGTTATACTGATCTAATAAGGATTTTTTCGACGAGTAGAAAAGCTGAAAGTTTGCTTCGAATCTATTGTTGAAGATTTCGTTCGAACGTAAAATAAAACAGAGAAAACGAAAATGTTTATCGAAAAACTAGATTGAATTGATTCCAAAAGTGTATTTTTTTTAATACAAAAACGAAACGAATAAAACGGATGATCAATTGAAGATTTACTGAAACGTGAAACGGTACACATTATCTTTTCAGTGGTATTTCTGAAAAAGCTTAGTTTACACTTGTGACATCAGTATCGTGTTATCAACATATGGATGTAAAACACCAAAGGCTTATGTTAGACAAGAGTGGCGAATTGAATAATTAAGAAGACGTGAGTTGGTGTAGCTTAGAATGAGTGACCCAGGTGACACATTATAGAGCAAGATTCTATAGTTGACTTCCTTAGAAAACACAGTATTCATTACTTTCATCTTTCCGGCGACTGGGTTTCCCAATTGTACAATTTTATGATACGTTAAATATTAACGGTTTCATCTTCCGTCTCTTGATAAAGTTCCGAACTTGGATCAATCTTATTTAGTTAAAAACTGTTTACATCGCTTCAAACATTGTTCAAGTTTTTACAGTTGTTTTTTTCTATATGTGGTGCAGCTACACGGAAAGAGTTCCATAGATTTTACGTATTTGTTACGTTATATGGCCAATAGAACGGTGTCAGTAGCATTCGCAAAATAGTGCCGCTATATAGACGAAGTTAAAAATGATGCTTCATATACAACCACTACAACACTTATCATATGTGACAATATTGAAGCAAACGGATACAGAAAAAAAAAGTATATAGTTTATATGGCACTAGAGAATCGTAACAGTTACAGAAACGTCTTTTCAGTATACGAATAGAGATAAAATGGAATATGAAGTAAATTCGTAATGCAAAAGTGGATGTGAGGTTTTTAACACACGTGAGAAATAGGGGGAAAAAAGGAAGAATAGGATAAGAATGGGAATTTATCAAAAAAGAACACCAATAATATATCTTAATGTGAAAAGTTGTAAAGTGCTGGTAGATGCACATCTATACTACGATATCATTTAAAATGAATAAAGTTTTATGATCGTACTATTTAATTTGATAAATGAGATAATTTGAAATTGTTTAGATAAATTCATCTACAAACTAAACTAGATTGTCCTAGGTTCTAGTTCTAGTAGATGGGCTTCCATTTCATCTTACATCCACAATTGTTATACAATCCACCATCACATTGTTTTAAAAGTCCATTTGGTTAATGGAATTTAGCACAATCCTTGAAAATGGTAACATACTAGAATGTTAGCCAATAGTCAATGCCCATTATCCTAGTCGTACTGAATTAACGAACGTTTTTCTGATTCTTTTGGTTTAACCTTTTATCAGTTTTATAGTTAAGGAAAACATTTATCCCTACTTTCCTTTACAAACTTATTCTTTCAAAGTTCTAGTTTCTCAAGCAATAGAATCTTATGAAATCCAGCATCTAATATCACGACCTAGATCTTCGTCTGAGTGAATTTTTTTTCTACTGGCGCAAAATCGATTTGTTTTTTTTTTCTTCTTTTCTTCATGTTTCGTTTGATTATCGATAAGATATTGAAAGGACGTAATAACGAATTTTATAGGGGTAGACTTTAGTTCATTGGCCTTATAAACAAGCACGTGTAACCTCTTATTATTCAAACATAAAACAATGTACTTTAGGTATAATCATCAATAGATGATGATGCTGATGATCATGTCGAATAGAAGATAAGCTTTAAACAACAATTATGATATCAGAATAGATGCTGAATTGGGGGTATTTACATAACAAGTCAATTACTTGAAGCAATCCATCATCGTTGGTCGTATCGACAGTTGCAATATTGGGTAGGTTTTTGGTTTGGGAATATAGTCGACACTACTTTTTAACTTCCGTACTTTGACATTAAAAATGATAAATTTCACAATTTTATTGTGTAAACTATGTTATCGGTGTGGGATACCCGCACTTGGAACCTTTTCAAATTTTAATTATTCAAGCAAAAAATAGGAGAAGCGAACAGCGATAACATTGAAACGAAAAGTTTCACTCTGTTGTTAATAGAAAATTTCAACAAGTTTCACATAAAATATGAATACAAGCTGTATTACTTTGATGGAAAACTTTTTATAAGATGAAGGAGCACAATTTTTATAGCATATATATATGAATGTTTTTATTATTACCCATCGAAACTTACCACATAAACAGCTCCCAATGGCATTACAAGACATGCCACCATCAAATCGGCAACGGCTAAAGACACAATCAGATAATTGGCGACATTTTGTAAGTTTCTTTCTAGAAGGATGGCAGCTATCACGAATACATTGCCTGAAACAAGTCATCAAAATTTTTTTTTTATTGAATCAACAATAACACAACACAACAAAATAAATGGGATTGGTTGGCGAATTTTGATTTGATTTTAGGACAACTGTTGATGACAGCAACGCCAAATTTTCCAATTGATCAAATCGTATTTCCGGTCAAGAATTTCAACTAATAGAAAAAAAAAACTAACAAACAAACAAAAATGCCGATTCAAATATTTACCGTTGCGGTAATTACATCAACTGACGTTAATCAAAACAATGAGGGGAATTGACTAATTTTACTATAGAATAATAAACGTAGTATCCACCTAAACAATTGATTATTGAAACAACAATCATTGTTTTAATTGAAATTTTGCCAAAAATTATTTTTTTTTCGACAATATGAACAATAGATTTGATTGTCGTTTTCATTGTATTGTTTGGTATTTCAGCAACAACAATCACCAATGCAATATCTACGTGACGTTTTCTATTGTCGTCTTTTGTTGTGAAACAAATTGTTAATGGCATTGCAATATCTTGTAACCGGAAATCGAAACAATTTACGTGTCCATCATACTAACACTTGATTTTTTCGTATTAGACACGCTATTAAAAAAAAAAAATAGATTGTTTAGTCAATAATGTGGTTAATTTATTCAACAACGCAACAATCTAGGGTGTTATCACTCGTCTGTATCTGATAAGCACATCAACGTTATCAAGGTAGATGTTACGGTTGCCAGATTACAGCTTCAATTGGAAATAATTTCAGTCGAACAGGTGTATTTCGTTCGAAATTTCTACGAACAACAACACATCAACCACTTACATTAATTTAAATACCATTCGACATTTGTTAATGTGAATTGCTTAATCATTTGAATATTCAATGAATCTAATAAAACAACACCTGAAAAGTGCTGGAGCGGCACTACAGGGGGGCTTAGGTGAGCTGAACCCTCTTATAAGTGTTTCTTTTTAATCGAATTTAGTTAAAGAAAACCTTGCACCTGGTTTGCCACCGGTTCATTTTATTCTGCCGCCTGGAAGGGTGTATTACTCAATTGGTGTTGTGATGTAGAAAAATAGAAATTTGCAAAATGAAAATTCCACTATTCACTTGTTATCTCTGGTGCTTTGGAAATTATACCGAAAATGTAAACGTTTTATTACAAAACGGTTTCAAGGTTCGTTAATTCATTCTAAATCCGGATCCGTTTTTGGCTTCTACAGAGATTCCATTTAATCCCTATTTACTAAGATCTTTACCAACACCTTTTTGGCTAATATTACCGGTTTCCTTTAAGAATTTAAAAGTATCTCATACCTATAATGGTAACGAGTATCATAAGACCTAATACAACTGATAAGACTCCCATAAGTATAATATCAGCCAATGGTTCACCATGAATATCCTCCTCTATTGTACTATTTGATCCATTAAATGCCTGTGTTTCGTTATCAACAAATTCTGAACAATTTAAACAACCATAAACACTCTCCAAAGATGTTGCATTCTCTGCATGTGGAAAATGATAAAGAACTGAAACAATAAAATTTTATCAATTCATAATTATCGATGAATTTAAATTTTTACCTTGAATCGAAGCAACAGAGACGGTAGCTTGTAGGATAACTAGAATTGCAGTACTTACAACACCACCCCAACAACTAGAATGTTGTCGGTGGTGGCGGTCGGTCAGAGATGGGCTAAATTCTACAAAGTAACCCATGACCGTCTTCCAAAGATAGAATGAGTCTGGAACAGAAAAAAAACACACTTACAAGTAATTTCCAACAAATGTGTAGAGTAGTTTGTGATAAAACAAGAAGAAATACATAAATTTTGATTAATTTTGAAAGAGTTTGTTGTTAAACCCAGATGATTAAATTCGGTCACACAGTAAGCTTGAGGTCGGAAATGTCACAGGTGATTTATCATTGTGATTATGTTGGATAGGAAGATCTGGGATCACATTAACAATGTAAAGTTTCGACGCTTTTATCTTAAAATAGATTTAGTCATTTCGATGTTATGATAATAATTGTTTAGTTTAATTTTAACCAAATACTACACTTGCTTGTTTCGACAATATTTAATTAGATATTCCCCATATGTTTTACTGCTGAATAAATTTGTACAGAAACTTAACATTACCATAAGTATGTTTGTTTACATTCTAATTAACGTTGATGAATAATTTACCGGAAATACCTTAATTAAATAATTTCCTATCAACAATGAAAGAAGAATAAATTAAGCAAATATCGGCGCATCCACCAAAATCGTTGATAATATCAATTCGCCACATTAATAATAACAAGTACTTTAAACTAATTAACATAATTAAACTGGTAAGTTTAACTGAATTAATATGCATTAATACTGGATTAGGGTGATTCCAATGCAAAACCTGTGAATCTACCAGTTTTAATTATATCTCCAAAAAAAGGAGCAAAATAGAAGAGAATTAAGAAAATAAATGCCCTCAGTAAAAGCAAACATAACAACAGTTCTTACACAAACAAATAATGATCGTTAAAACTGAAAAAACACATCCCAAACATGATCTGAATTAATTTGTACAAGAGTTGTCTTTATAACATTCTCATTACAAATGAAGCAATAAGATTATACAATAAAAGCACTAATGATAATGAATAAGAGAAAGAGAGATAACAGATATTGATCTCTATTGGAATCCTTTAACATTGCATCTTATCAATGCAGTTTATCATTAATTTTATAATAGCACCACTAACTGAAAATCTTTGTGTGTTTCTTAGAAGAAATTTAAGAACATTAATTGGATTTGCAAAATTTTTGAATTTAATTTGCTCCATACAAGATTATCCGAGCAAACTTTGTCTGGATGTTGTTGTTGTTGTTGTTGTTGTTGTTGTTGATGCAGGAAAAACAGAACTTTACCAACGCTAAACTTTTTCTTATATACATAACAGATAAGAAATTTGGTTAATAAGAATTTGGAATGTAATTGAAAGAAAAACATCATTAAACTGTATGGTAACATTTGTATTTCTGAAATCATGAGTAAAAGGCTACAATTTCCGGCTTTTAAGAATTGTATCTTTTCTCATTACATTCTCAGTATGTTAACTGTTCGTAATTCTTAACAAAATATCTTCTTTCTATTCATATGTTGTCATGTTTTACAACAGTTCTAGAGACGTAATATTGAAAAAAGAAACAAAAGGATGAGAGCTGAACAGTTGTGAGTCGGTATATGAAAATTGGATCAGAAACAACGGATACAAAAGAATAATGAGAACAAGAAAAATGATGCTACAAAGGCCAAAATAGGAAAAGCATTATTAGAACAGGTGAAAGGTGAAGTAATTAGTAGAATACCTGGCATACATAATACAGCGAAATGGTCGAGAAAAGGATAAATGCGAGGAGATTAGTAAAAGTTGTTGGAAAAAATGGACAGAACAATTATTCTTTTTCAAAATCTGCCATTTACATCAAAAAATACCGAAAATCATGAGCAATTGTTGCAGCTGTGCCAGTGGCACGCTGTTTATCACATTTTAAATTTACATTTTCGTTCACAAATAGCGGGACTACAGCTTTGGCTGGAACAGTCAATGAACAAATCGTTATTATAGCATGGAAAATATAAACTTCATACAAAGAGGATTAAAGTCAATCAGAAACTGACTGATGAAGATCCGTGCAAGCCAAACTTTCCAATAACATTCAATGCTCGAATTATTCTTTGTATTGATGGAGGATTTGATGATCACGATTCAACTAGCTCGACTCAGATTCAAACAGTGTGAACGGACGGATCTGTTTCGTTGCTTCTTACGAAAGACGGCTTGTACAAATTCTCATCAATCAGAATAAACGTAAACTGTTGCTTCATCCGTATCGAACATCAACACACTTCTCAAAATTTTCATTTCGGCTATGATTTATATCTTACATGGTTAATAATGGGGGGTATTAACATTAACTATAATAACGAATAAATTCATATTATCTGGCAATATAGTAATCTTTTGCAGGTCGCCCCTGGATACCTCCATGAAATCAATTTTATGACCAAAGTTAAATTTCCAGAGTTAGTGAACAGGCTATAATTTCATTTATAATAATCGCCTGGAGATTAAATTGTTTATATAAAGTTGGAAGTTTTATAATATTCAAGGGGAATAAATTTTATTTTTGATGAAATTCTCATACCTTCCTTTATTTTCCCTTTACATAGCCTTTGCGGTTAGAAAAGCGGAAATAAACAAACATTGATAACCGAACAATCAAAAGTTACTGGGGCTTTAGATGTAGTATGATAATCGTTCAAATTGTGAACCCTAAAATCAAGATAAAACCAAAAACTTTGAAAATGTTATCAAAGATACACATAGAAATTGTTGTGACACTACGCGTTATAAACTCACCGGTACAACAAAATCAGTCTGACTGAACTTATGTCTCGTTTGATACAACATTTACAGAATATATGAGACAAAAAAAAATATGTGGGACTTGAAGTGTAAACTGATGTGGGTTTTTGAATAGTTTGCCCACTATAGTCCCATGTGACATACCAACAATATACCTACGTCTTAGTGTATACTTCGAAACACCGAAACATCTCTGATGGTATTAAAATTTTTACTAACTTGACAAAGTTGGGAATATCCAACATAAGACAATATTATTATTGATTTTGTTGTTTAGACTTTACGAGCTTTATTGATGGACCATATGGTGTTGTTTGTCAAAACAAAACAATAATATTCGTCAATATATGCAAAAATTTTCAATTTTGGTATAACTTTAAAAATTCAATAGCAACAAATTGGAAATTCGATTGAAATAAATGAAATAAAGTTTTTTGAGCTATTTGATGTTTTTATTCTACAAAATTCAGGCTTTTAAAAGTTTTTAAAGAATGAACACGTCCACCGCTAGTCGTCAATTGATTTTGATTCGAAGATCGTGAAATAGAAGAGAATCGTTTGATTTGTTCTATTTTTACAAAGTCAGCTTCAATCAACGATTGTTGAAATAGCAGCGAATTCGTTCAAATCGTTAAAAGAAGTAATCAATTTACGACGAAAAAACACCAACAACGAACAATGACTCTCTCTAGGTTGGATTACAGGAAAAATGACTAAAATTTACAGCAAAACAAGTACTTTAAGTTACAAAGATTCTAGCAATAATCGTGGAGGAACAAGAAATATATCAAGATCGTAACGGAAAATGATTTAAAGCTGTACGGTTACAGTTGGCGCAGAGGAAACTTTCGTCTTATAACTCTAAACAGTTAAAAGAAGAAAAAAAATCATATGGAATTACATAAATCATAAAAATAAGAATGTGTTTTTGTAGTTCCATATTTTATCATCCAAACTTAGTTCGAATCTGGTAAGTTTCCAAAACTAAATTCACGCATAATAAAATCAACAGGCTGCCTATTATATTAAACAGAAACATCATGACAAAAGTTGATCAAATCCGGATATAATCAGAAACTTTCCCATATGTATTTATATCGTTACGTATTTTTTCTATCTATGGAAAAATGCCATCACGATACACCCCCTTAGTGATCAAATATCATAAAAACAGCCACCGAATTGTTATCAATTGCTGGAATTGACAAGTTTCCTAAATTTGTGATAACACACACACACACACACACACCAACGGTTTTTATCCACTTGTACAACAACCACCAACCATTTTTTTTGATTTCCAAACGAATTTTTCTCTATATTTGCTTTATTCTCGCTATTCACAGAGTCATATTGTATTTCAAACAAAAATTTATTACAGCAACGTTGTAATTATTTGTTATTTGAAAATTTATAGGTCAATAATTTCCACCAGATTTCAACTAATTTCCATTGAATATTAATTCGAAAAAATCTCCAGAGCTGATATATTAAAGACGTAATTTTAAGTTTAGAAATCCGTGAAATTCAAAGTTCACATTCAAGATTTCAATTAGTAAGTGCCAAGTAAAGACTTGGAGCGAAATTAGAACTATTCTCAACATTAATTCAGTAGTGAACATTGTTGAGAATTAGTTATTTTCAGCAAGTATAGAATCAGCATTAGCATTCTTTTTTTGCTTATTCGATAATATTCTATTTAGTTCAACACGTTGACAACTTCATTCAACTAGTTTATAGACGATTCTGTGAATATTACAAATGCTAGATGGGTAGAGATAATGGGGAAGCATGTTAAGAGCATTCTACAAAATTATAAATTTGATTAACGCCAAAGATTTGTTAGAATTTTGTCGATTTTACAATAATAGAGATGATGATGGCAAAAAGAGATTAAAGAGTCTAGGAAGAATATAGTTAAGTTGAATACTGCAAGAGTATGATTTATATTTGCAAGATTTGAGTTTATTCACAACGAAACGATGACAAGAAAAAGTTTATTTCTTTCAAAGTTTGAACGATACGTTAATCATTCTCATAGAAATAAATTTATTCTTCCTTTTCAACAGTTGCTTCCTTATTTCTGTATCAAATTCGTGTTTGTTCTTTGTTGAGATGATTGTTCCTCAAAAATTTCTCACATTTTCTTTTCGTTCTCATGCCTCATTCAATCTAGAATCGGTTTATTTTAGTTTTCCACAGTATTGTTTAACAAACGCTCATCGGTATTATTTACACCAGACGCTGCCATAGTTTCTGTTGAATAATCGGTTTTAAGATCGCTTTGTAAATATTTATGCAACTAAATTACTTCAAGCGTACTTTAAGCTTCCCAAATTTGATCTTCCGTTGATTGTCACCACTTTATTTTTGCTTTTAAACGAACAACTGGGGTAAGTATTGCATTATAGCGTATATAGCGTTGCTGACAACTACGTTTACAATAAAGTAATGACGAACCAGAATTTGTATTCTACTAATATTATTCTCCATCTTCTGTGTGTGTGGCATTTTCTTCTTAATTGGCACAATTGATGAATCCGCCATCCTGTCAAATTCTCATCTATATCACAAAGAGTACTACATTTACAAACTTGTCTTTTGACTCAACAATATCGATCAGTTTCGTAATTGTGATTGACATGAGTAGTTTAACAATTGCACTCTCCATTTTACGCTTTTATCTCAATTAATCTACTAACTCTAGTTTTGGTTTTTTGTACATGTTAGGTTGAAAAATGGTAGTTTTAGATATTACTTCTATTCTTCACTTTTTATTGAGTTGATATATATTTTTTAATTTCATTTCCGCAATGTGTTAGATTTGTTCCGTATATGTCGCTTCTTTTTGTTCACCTTTCACTTAAAGTAATGCGATCTATTATCTCTTTATTAGTGTTGAATACGGGTGGTTTTCGTTCCTTTCGTTCTGTTCTCTTCCGCAAATACTCTATCTTATGCCATCATTTAATTAAATCGGATATCTATCATTGATAATTAGGAATTTTTGCAGTGATCCAAAAAATTCTTTTGATGGCCATAGAAACCGCTATCTTTAATATACATTCGTTATGATAATCGTATTTGAAATTATCATGTAAAATACCAACGAATCAAAGTTCTTGCGGCAAAATAAAGTAATAATACGCCTACAAAATAAAGTTTCAAGTTTCTATTTCTATTATTTGAATTTATAAAAGCACTCTATTTTTATTAAGAAAACTGTCCATAATTTTGAGACAATTGAGACTTCACGGTCAGAAACTTCTGAATATACATCTTCAAAATACGATTACAATACAAATGCGAAGCTCTTTAGTGTATTTCACAAGGATTCTCATATAACAATTGTTCGTCGTATCTTATCAATTTATTCAATGTAATAATGGATTGACCGGAAACAAAGCCCTCTTCTAACTAGACCTTTTGACCGTAAACGATGTTCGCTTTTGTATTTATAATGAGCAAATGTCCATACGTGTTTGTGTATAAAACTGTTCATGCAACAATGACTCCAGTAAACAACATAAAAGGCGATACAATAGATAGTTGTTGTAGTAGTATAGGTGTCGATTTTGATGGCAAGTTTCTTTTATTTCCTTAGCATTTATTTTAATGGAATGTAATATAATATATAACAGGTTCAAATGAGATGATGTCTTTCAATTTTCACATAAAAGATATACAATTTTAGCTTTATTGTACGAATAGAGAGGAAGCTTTTAAAGCGACATTTCACTAGTTACTTGTTTGGCTCTATCCAAACACTAAATCAGTTGATAACAGTAGACTGTCTAGGAATTTTGATTAATACCATCATTGCATGTATGATAATTTACAGCTTCACCATCTGCTATTCGTTAAAAACTCCTATTTTTTTTTTGTTTTGCTTTTTCTCCGTTAAAGAGCATCACTGTGGAAAACCTTGAGATCATAATAAATGGCGTTATATCGGCTTTTATTGTGTTAAGGCAAAAAGGAAGATACTGTAACGATATAAAACACACTCACACACACAGTAATAGAAGAAAGAAACTTCCATTCTGTTTGATTGACGACAGAGTCAAGTATCTCAAAAATGATCTTGATATTATATTCATTCAAAAGGTAATACAGTTGCAATTTTGGTACAACGACTATTGATTGAAAGAATTTTCCAACAATTTCCTTTTAAATTACCAATCAGAACAGTATTTTTTTTTGTTAACTTTAGAAGAATTCTAATATAAATACTCTTAAAGTGGATTTTCCATTAACGTTTCCACTGTGATCCTAATAGGATAGAGAATTGTAAGCTGTTTTTATAAAAGAGACACTATTTGATGAAAATTTCCAATAGAGTCACTGTTTCATTCGCAACGTTTTTTAGTTTATTTTTCACAACCATTGTCTTTTTATTTCAACCTCTATTTTCTACCTTCTAATCTTGCGTTTTTTTTTATGTATTTTGTAGCTTATTCTCTATTTGTTGTAATCATTCGTTTCTTCCTATCTACAATCTGTCGATTAAAAGAGGATTCTACTTTAACAGAACTGAAACGACAATTTCAATCACAAGTTTCACAATAGACAAAACCGATATTGACGGGTATTGTCTACGATTGTTTTTTTTCTCAAACAGAAACAAATAATACAAATACTTGTTAAAATATTGGGGTAGTATTGATTCTACTGAAAATACCGGTGGCTACTAGAAAAGAATCTTTCAGTTTTAAGAGAATTTAGAATACGTGTTTTTTTTTTAAGCAATGTTATTAGACTTGACAGCTAGAAACTCTTCGACATATCTGTAATCTTTACAAAGTCAGTATGTCAAACTATTGAACCGACTGTATTTCACAATTTAATCGAATCATATAATGTCTTTCACTATCAAAAGGATCCTATTTCAGTGAATCTACCTTTAGTTATTCAGGAACTAATCAAGTCTGATTTAAGATTCAATTTTAGGAACAATCAACGCCTAAAATCAAATGAATATGTTGAAGTTGAAGTCTATATATGTAGCTTAAATATGAATTTTAAGTGGTTTTGAATAAAACTGCCAATTTCCCATGTGTTCTCTCTAAATAATTCTACCCAAACATGTATACAACTACTTAAAGTTAAATGTTCTGGGAATTTCCACTGACAGAGAGTTTCAACATACAAATTTTATGAGACAATAAGAAACGTTTGATAAAGAAAATCTGATAAATTACCGTCAATCAATAATCTAAATGAAATCTTCTCAGAGTAGAAAATTGAATATATCCAAAGTTCTTGAAAAGAAATTGTCGTCGTTTGATTCGATTCGTACAAGTTTCCAAAACTCACCTCGATTCTTCTCATTCTATTTATAGAAAACGGTTTTTCTGTGGCTGGCCCAACTCTTTGATCACAACTCAAAAATAATAAAATAAAGTTGTACTATATCAAATATTAATAGAAAGAACGTTAAAGTTTATAAAACAGGAAGTATATATACTTCTATATTCAGTAAAATTTGATTTATATCTTGCAAGACTGGAATGTCTGGTTCTTTCTAAATTTTTAATAATCCAAACTTTAATGTTTATCCAGTTGCGCTTTTTCCCTACAGGAAATTTTCAATTAAAAATTATAAATAAGAATTACAAAAGTTATAATCAGTATCAGGTTTTTTTTTGTTGAAGAGATTCACAAATAATAATTAGCAATAATAGCGTTTGAAAAATGTCCGAAAAAAGGATATTACAAGGATGGTTTCTATAGAATTTTTGCCAAAATCTAATTAGAGAAATATTTGAATTTTCTTTGAATCGCAAAATTGTTTATGTACGACATGAATGTTAATAATTCCTTTCAACAAAACTCAATATCCAGTTAAATGGAATTTTCGTATTATTTATTACTGCCTATATCTCTCGTTAGCATATTGTTAATGTTTATTATTTGAATCGTTTCAAGAAAATGCTTTCTATTGAAGAAGTGGATGCAAAAATAAACCTTCGGTACTATTCAATCGTTAAAATCAAACAATTCTAAACAGACTGCTGTTTGAAGAGTTTTAACAGATATTCGTTGATTGTTTTCAATAATAACTGGATATTCTGGTTAATTTGAGCCAGAAGATCCAATTCATGTCCTAAAAAATTTTACATGTTGAAGGTAAATTCGTAATATTTTGTTATAATGTGGACTTGAAATATGTTACGGTTTTGAACTATGATTTATCACTAATTAGCGTTTCTAATTAATTTAAAACAATGTAGAGCATTAGCGCTGAATTTTTAGACGATGTGCGTCCCTGAAGAGTACAATATTCACATTTTTATATAAAATAATTTTAAACGAAGACAAATAACTGCATGACGTGCTTAGCATCTCCAAAGTTGATAATTCCAGCAGGTTGTCGACAAAAATTGCGAATTTTTGACAATTTCGTTTAAAATTTGAAACGACTCACCTGAATTTAATCTTATCTGTTTATTTGTGGTACCATTTGGATGATTATTGTTGGATTCTGTAAAATAGAGAAGAACACAATCAAAATGAATAATGATGAATAATTTCCGTTAATTAGCTGGCTTTTTAATGAATTTAAAAAATGTTGCAAACAATAACTCATCGTAGAAATTGTTCAGAAAGTAGCAAATACATTCAAGATTATCCAATTACAGTCAGTACTGATAACTACTTGAAAAAATTCTTTTGTATTCATTTAAAACTACATGAAGATTAAATTGAACTTGAGATTTCCAGCAAATAGAATTTTTTAAATTCAACTTGGATTTGAACAACACAGAAGGAGAAGTTTGTGAATATTTACAAGAGATCTTTATTTCATTGGAAATAATACAGCTCTACCTCTAGATACACATAAGTTTTGTAAAAGTTTCAAGTTATTTGCTCTTTTACACCTAATTTTATTTGAAAACCATCATATAACATGACCGAAACAGTTGCAATTTTCCCATTGATAAGAAATAATTCTATTTAATACTACATTCCACATCAATGTCTACTTAATTGACGTCTTTCATATCGTTCTTATCGCACATCTTTTTCAAGAGAGTCTCAACTCATAATTCGTTTTTTTTTTTGCTTATTCTAAGAAAAGATAAGATCTCTCCACTATTTGAAAGAGGAGTAGCATGTTTAAATCCACTTGTTCATGGAGAAGACGTTTATGATGAGCAAAACATACTTCAGATATTTTTTTTGTTGACATTCGTGTGAACGCCTATACTTGATAGTAAGGTGGCGACAAAAACAGTAAAGCAACTGCATTTTAAGGCACATATTCATATTTTCATAGAAGAAAATCGTTTGTTCCGTATTTTATTTAGACAAGCAACGACAATTGGACGTTGCACAAGCTCATCATCGACTCGAACGTGAAAATGCATGAGACAGTTCAACAGCTTGCTTGTAATTGTCTGATAAAACAAGCTACAACACCATACCGGCAATTTTTTGATTACTAATTAGTTTAAATAGCCTCAGAATCCTCTTATTCTAAACTATGTATTTTTACATATTTAAAAGCAAAACTTCAGCCGGCAGTGGAGGAACTGCAGACTACGCATAATCACGAACAAACTTTCAAAACCAATTCCTTAGTCTTCTTTCTCCCATTGTCATCTCACGAAAACTAATCAGACGCAAATAGTTGGCAGTAAGTGTTTACAGCAACAGATCCCGCACGTTTTCTAATAAAAATAATCAAATGTTATTTCAACAATTTTCTTCTAGTTTCCCCCTTAATTAACTGTCCATGTTCTCAGTATTTGAACAGTAGTCACTTAAGAACCATTTCGTGTATATACAATTGTGATGTTCTCAACCTAATGTTGAGGCTTCAAGAAGCAAGACCAGTGTTAAATTGAAACTAACAAAAAGATACAATTTTATATTAAATTGCTCCCTTGTGTTTTGCATACTAATCATTGCACGGACAAGAGAAATTGTTTACAATTTTGTTGCTGTCGGTGGCATCGAAAACAACATTGACAAAGGTAGGAAAACGACAGGATACTACATGGAAAGGTATTCTAATATAGCTCTGAAACGTCCAGAAACTACTCCGTTGAATCATGAAGACGAGACAGAAAGGAACAGGAGCAAATTGACAAACGTACAAGATCTGATGAGGTTCTAGAATTATTGTCATCAATGAGTTTAGTGCTCCGGCAACCACGTTTATCTTCAGTCTTATTATTAGATCTAAGACAGATTCCTGAAGCAATCGTTATTGCATCGTTTTAGAAACTTCGTTGGGCAATCTTGGCTTGACTGAAGGATCACAGAGACCATGTAAGTCTAGAGCCATACAATTTCTATCGGAAAAATAGTTTCCATCCTCTAAGACATACAGGCTCTGAACTTGACTTGGCCCTTTAAAGAATGAATTTATTAGCTTTTTCACCACAGAATGTAACAGGACCGCAGATATTGAGAAGACGCCTAATGGTATCAGGGTTATAGAAGCATATCAATTCAACCCACAATCAGGCAAATTGGGCGAACTGTTTGTCGAACCTACAATGCCTAACAGAAGATTTCAACTTCTACACCAAGAAATACAAACATACAGAAACCTTAACTAGTAGGCTGTAGAAAAGAAAATTTGAGACAAAAGCAACCAAAACGGCTATCAAAACACAAAGCACAGAAATCCAAGAAGAGAGATACACTCAAACATCATGGGTAATATGCCTTAAAATAGCGTGACCAAAATGGATATAAGGATTTCTGCATATTTTACAATGAAAGGCATGCTTCTTCTCCGATAAAGGATTGGATAAGTGCTGTATGCCTGTAATGGGCACTTAAGAATTACGTTGGTGGTAGTTTCTCTAACGGTGACATTTATAGCAAATCTGTCATTATTACAGATGCTATCTGTCCACAGGTCCACTACTATCTCAAAGGTATTCAGCAAATACGGACAATGTTTTACTCTATTGATAAAATATAAATTTTATATTACGTTACCTTATTGCTAAAGACTAATTATCAAACAATTATCGCCAGAAAATAGTCTAATTATATTCTTCAGCCTTTTTCTATTACAATCTCATTTTTAGTGCTCGTAAATTCTCCCAATCTCCGTTCTATTTCTATCGTTAATACGGAAAGATCATTTCCGAAATGTTTCTCTCATCAACTGAATTAAATATTAGCGTTTGATATATTTCTAAGGGTGTTGAAGGGTAATTATTAGTTATTTAGACAGTTTTAGAGATACTTTTCAATCAGAAACTTTATCAAAGTTTTGTGTATATATTCTCTAGATAGTTTATTTCTGTTTCATCAAAATAACGTTATATTTATTTGTCATTTCAATTAAAACTGTACAGCACAATTTAATTCTATTAATATAATTCTTGTTAATTCATCTAACTAACTAAATATTGGTGGTTCTCTTTTACTATAATTAAATTATAATTAAATACAACAAGAAGACAGTTGTAATATTATTTCAAATGTATTTTAAGTGTATTCCCATGTTACACATTCTCATACGAATATTGTTAACACAATAATGCTTTATTAATCTGCAACACTATTGTTCCAACATGTTCAAAAACCAAATACACATGCAATTTACCAGAAAATAATATTTACCGAAATTGCTGTGTTTCAGTCATCTTAAATAAAGCGACAGTTGAATAATTGTAACAATTTCTCAAGAAATGGACGAATTAAACAACAAAAACATGTGCATTCTATCATAATGGAATAAATTCAATTTACTTACTGTTATTGTTTAGTTGAAAAATGAACCAATTCAAAAACAAGTGCTTAGTAAATTCTATCAATCGACACGTATATCCAAAAATGTATTTCAACATTCATTTTAACATAAAAATCGATTAGAATCGAATCGAACTAACCAGTTCTCTATCTAATGGTCCATCAATTGTGCTAATGCATCAATAGTATCTTTATAACGAGCTAGGTTAAAGCTAATGGTGTAATCGTGTTGTTTGTGATCGTTCTATGTTACAAACTAAATAGGACATACCACAATATTAACACAAGTTGAATGATGATCATAAGTGTAAATCAAACAATATACTAAGATTTCGCTGACTTGTTAGTAGAGAATATATATATAAAAACAGAAAATACACTAAAAGACACGCCCATAGATTTTTATGTTAGGAAAAAAAACGATGCTTTTAATATTTTTGTTCTGATTTCCCAACAGACTTAATTATCCAATATGTCATCTGTCTCTGTCGTATCCGCGTGATTATTATTACAGTGTAATAGACGTAAGATAAAATTATCTGGAGGTTAATTGTCGTTAGATCCCTAAAAATTTGAACGAACCCATATGGAGTACCTACACATCATATTTCTTTCGTACGTTCCGTTTATTTTGTATTATAACACCAAGATTGTGGGATTAATGCAAACAATCGATAAGCTTTTACTTATACTGACGTAAAATGAAACGAAATTTGTCTTGTTATCGATAACGCTATGTTAACGCTAAATAGATGCTGTTGTAATTGAAAGAATTTTACTACGTAAATTTGGTTTAATTACACTTTTGAAATTTTATTGTAATTGCTGTATCAGGTTGAAACCATTTACATTGTAATGTCGAGCATGTAAAGGTAGATATACTAATTAGCCTATATAGGTAGATGTAATTGGCTATAACTAGCATTTGCTTTGTTTAGATAATAAGAAACAGTAATTTTGTAGTAATGATGGTGTTAATCTTCATAATAATACAGAAACTTTTTCAATCTAAACTATATAAAATGAACATCAGGTGAGGTTATCCAGTTTCAACATTATTTAACAATGAACCGAAAATGTGCCGTAATGCAGCTGGAAGTTTTATGAAAATATCACGAAAGTGCAACGTGCTTATGCTACTTAGCAGCATTATCTGAACATATAAACACCGGATCGGTGGAGAGAATGCTCTGATGGCTGGAAACTTGGCACAAACTTGAATGAACAAAATCCTATATCTGTGTTTGGGCTAATGGTGATTAGATTTTGGCAAATTTTCGATGGCAATGTTGTCAATAGTGAAGCGATTGTAAATTTTGACCCACAAATCCAACAATATTTCTCTTTTCTTCATTCCATCTTTTATGCTTTATAATGTCGATGTTACTTGTATTAAAGTTGTGTTACTTCTAAACTTTATGATAGACGATACAATTTTTTAGACTTATCCTACCTATTACTATTCAGCAAATTTGTAATACGCTTATAAAGGTAAAAATGAACGTTTAAGATTGTTGAAAATGATGATATATAACACCAAACACATCTTGGCAATTATCTGATAATACCCATGGAAATATCCGAACAGAGTCAGAAGTTATTGACTGCAATAAATCACAGTTACCACACTATGCAATATAATGATGTGTGTTTGATGATGTTCCTTTAATATCCTAAAATATTATATTTACAATTCTATTGCTTTGGTGGAATTGTTAAATTGTGGTGGTTTTATGGCAAACTACATCATTAAAATCTTAGAATTAATTAGAACTAGAGGCTGTAATTTCATCAATCAAAGTTTGCACTTGATGTACCTCCAAAGGATACTACCAGTATTTCGAATTTCAAATGCGAAACTTACAATTAGATGAACTCAAGATCAGATCTTTGACAAATCTACTATTACAAGCTAAGTTGTTACAGTTAAATTGTACAAGTTTTGTGTGTATGTAACAAATACAATGTTTCGACAAGTTGGCTGCTATTTTCAATACAATTCAGAGAAACAGCCGCCTAAAATAAATTATAACCAAAAAAACAAGCACTCATTTATTTAAGATGGGAGGAGAAGGAAAAAAAAAAAACAACACAATATCGAAAGTTGAATTATAACAAATGAGGTTTCCGTCAAAGTTTCTTGGAGAACTTTTTTGACGAACATTATCGTTTGAAAGAATGAAATTATAAAGACATTACCAGCGCCTCCACCATTATTTTTTCTGTACATATCCCCCAATTACCTGTAAAAAACAGTTGATTTATTTAATTTATTCTCTAATAAATTGGTGTATTTTATAATAATCCTCGTATATATATAGAAATTGCCCAACTGGCTTTTAAACAAACAACTACCTCTAGGACAAGAAGATAGAAAAGCCAATCAACGACGAGGAGACAACTGCGTATACTGTAGTGTGCTTTGTAACAGCTTTAAAGGCGAAATTAATTAGTAAAATTGCAAATTACATTGTGCCTCCAATATACATAAGTTAACACAGTTCCAAATAACGATCTCAACTTTGGAATTATGA